>JAYMSV010002375.1:0-11186 GCA_036897745.1 Erodium moschatum
GTGTCATCATCTGACGCGCTCTGCTGACGTCATTTTGGACAGATCATGTGGCTCTCGCGCGTCCTTACGTCTGTACGATAAGGAGGGTTGTTACTGGATATCGACCCTATATAAGAATAAAATCTGATTTTTATTAAAAAATTAAAAACAAAATCTGATTTTTGTAAAAAAATTGAAATAAAATTGAATTTTTTTAAAAATAAACCAATTTTTAAAATTAAAATACGATTTTTATAAAAGAAAAATAATTTTTGAAAATCAATAGCATGAGTCTGAAAATTTGATTTTTTTTTTTAAACAACAAACTTTATTGATAGAGCCACAATCTTATGAGGAATAAGAGAGGGCAAGTGACAGTAGTCACTCATAACCCAGTACAAGAGAAACAACATTACAAAAAGTCCCCTAAACAAGCCAAAAACCTAGGTAAAGTAAACCAGCCAATAAAGGAAAAGACCAAGCTAAACCCATAACTTAAGGACCCAATAGGAGAAACTAGTCCAACACAAGACTAAGAAACTAAAAATGAATCAGAGCTTGCAAAAAGTAATAGAATAACCCAACTGAGTAGTGAACAATTAGATCAATAAAGTATTTTTAATTCTTCTGCAAGATTGGGGAGCTGCATAGCATTGCAAGAAGGGAAAAGGATGGTATTTGCCAAATAGGGAGTACTCGAGGTTGTATGTATAACTCTGAATTTTGTGAAACACCTCCAGCTCAGAAACCCTCACTTGTTGAAAACAGATGGCATTCCTGCATAGCCAAACTTGCCAAAGCACAATAGGAGCAATAAGTAACCACTTTTTCTTGAAGAAGAAGAACAAGAAGAAATGGACTGCCAAGACTGAATGAAAGTCAAAATGTCTCCAGGACAGACCCAAGAACAACCCCACGAATTAAGTGTAAGTTCCCAAATGTTCCAAGTGAATTTGCAATGGATGACGAGGTGTTCCAATTCTTCAAAGCAACAACCACAAAGAGGGCAAAACATGTCCAGTAATGAAATCCTGAGACCCCTGTGTTCAAGATAGACCTTTGTGGGGATAGCATTATGATAGGCTAACCAAAGAAAAGCTGAAATTTTAGGTGGAAGAACTGTATTCCATAAGTACTTGGTCCAAGCTGGAGTAGGGAGATCAGAATCTGGAAGAAGAAGATCATACATACTAGTAACTGAGAAACCTTTGTCAAGTGCTTTGAGAACTGGCATATCCTCCCCCAAATAACACAAAGTAACATGAGTAAGTAAATCACAAAGTCTATTAAATTCCCCAATTTCCCACCCCTTCAGGCTTCTTCTGAAATGAAAAATACAATCATCATCAATCCAGAAATCTTTAACTCTATACTTCTTTTGTAGACTAAGATGAAATAGTCTCTGGAGAGAATACTTCAGTGGATAGTCTCTGAGCCAACAAATCATCCCAAAAACAAAATCTAGATTCCATTGACCAAAGTCAAATCAATCCCTGCAAATCACATAGTTTCACAGAAGGAAGGATCATGTAACAAAGAGCTGAGATGAGTAATGAAACCAAGATCCTGAGTAATGAGTAATTGAGATAAATCCCAAGATTTGATATCCCAGCCAAATCTAGCACAAATAACCCTTTTCCAAAGAGAATCCTTTTCTAAAACAAATCTCCACCACCACTTGGCTAAGAGTGCCTTGTTCATGATGTATAAGTTCCTTATGCCTAAACCTCCCTTAGTTTTTATCTGAAAACAATTGATCAATGTATCTTGCTCATAACCTTCCTGGTCAAAGAACCATTCCACAAAAATCTCCTTTGCCAACCCTCAAGTTGTTTGATCACTCCCTTGGGGGCTCTCATTAGTGACATGTAGTAAAGAGGCAAAGAAGACAAGGAGGATTTAATAAGAGTGATCCTGCCCCCTAATGAAAGAAACTTGGTGTGTGAAAGAGCAAGTCTTTTCTTGTATTTCCGAATGATTGGAACCCAGGTTTTAATAGCTCTAGGATTGGAACCTAGTTGAAAACCCAAGTAGTCCAAGGGAAAGGTAGTAGAATTGCAACCAAGTAACTCTGTAACTTCTAACTCTGTAATAGAAGTAGGATTGAGCAAAATCACTTCTGATTTGTGAAAATTAATGTGTAAACCAGAAGCAAGTTGGAAGACTGTTATAGTTCTTTTGAGGTTAGTGATAGAAGTTGTATCAGCCTTGACAATAAGCAATGTGTCATCAGCAAATTATAGGTGTGAGATATTCAGGCCCTAGACACCTCCATTAACCCCAAACATCAATCCCTCAGCCTTTGATTTTTCCAAAATGGAGGCCCTCAACAGCGAAGGCAAAGATGAGAGGGGATAATGAACACCCTTGTCTGAGACCTCTTTGAACTGAATAATCTTGTGTAGGTGAGCCATTCACCAGGACAGAAATCCAAGCTTTGATACAAGCACTAATCCAAGAGCACCATTTGGAACCAAAACCCATAGTCTGTAGAGTGCTCAGCAAGTAATCCCAATCAAGCATGTCATATGCCTTTTCAAAATCCACCTTGAATAGAATGACTTGTTGTTTGGTGTTTTTGATAATGTGTAATAGCTCAGAAGCAATCAAAATACCATCCAAAATCTGTCTTCCAGCAATAAACCCAGTCTGAACTTCATTAACCAGAAATTGCATAATTGTCTTTAATCTTGTAGCCAAAACTTTGGAGAGAATTTTGTATGCTCCCCCCAACCAGACTAATTGGTCTATAGTCACTAAAAACTAGGGGAGAATCAACTTTAGCGATTAGGGTGATAGAAGAATTGATCCCCTTCCCCAGTTGTGCAGAAGTAAAGAATTTAGTCAAGTAGTCCATGATATCAGATTTAATGAAATGCCAAGTCTTTTGAAAGAACTTCATAGTAAACCCATTAGGGTCAGGGGACTTATCACCCTCACAAGTGTGGATAGCAGTATACACCTCCAATTCTGTAGAAGGCCTCTCCAAAAACTCAGCCTGAGAGATAGAAAGTTTGGAAAAAGAAAGCTCTTGTAGTTCAACACAGAATTAGCAGTTTTATGGAACATGTCTGCAAAATGGAGAGCAGCCAACTCTCTGATTTCCCCAATGTTCTCAACGGCCCTCCCTTGATAAAAAATAGTAGTAATCCTATTTTTTATAAACCTGTAATTAGCCAAAACATGGTAATAATGAGAGTTTCTATCTCCCTTTTTAAGCCAATTGATTTTGGCTCTTTGCCTCCAGATCTTGGATAGTAGCTTATATTTCTATATAAGCAATGCGGAGGCTAATGCTCTTTCATTTCTTTCAGAGGGGGTGAATGGCCTAGTCTCCAATATCCCATCCACTTTATCAATGCAGATAACCAGTTCCTGAATGTCTTTATCAACTGAACCAAAGACATTGATCTTCCAATTATTGAAGAAGAATTTAAGGGATCTTAATTTGTACCAGAGGCAATATTCTGCTAAGCCAGAAACAGCAATAGTTGACCAGTGGTTGTAACAATCAAGAAGACAAGTAGGGTGGGAGAGCCCAACATTAATAAATCTGAAAGGCTTCGGCCCCCAATCAAGAGAGTCTTACGCCAAAAGTAAGGGCTTGTGAACAGATAAACCTCTAGGAGAGCAAGTAAGAGACAAATTAGTGATGATAGTGATGAGTGTCGAAGAGAATAAAAATCTGTCTAATTTAGAAGCCACAAACCCAGTTCCAAACCAAGTAAATAAGTTCCCCCTTAGAGGAAAATCAATAGCTCCCAAATCATCAATGACACTAGCAAAAGCCTGTGAGGAAGAATTGTTGATGAAGCCAGTAGATCTTTCTGATGCAGATAATACCTCATTAAAATCACCAGCACAGATAAAAGGGTGATTGATAGTAAGTAATTCTGATCTCAATAAAGTCCAAAGCTGGGATCTCAACACTGGACAACAAGAAGCATACACATTGATAATGCAAATATGTAAATTAAGTGGGATGTAAGTGCCAAACCAAAGGAGGGCTTGGTCTACTCTGTCCACTCTGAGAACTAGAACCAATTCTTGTCTCAAGCTGAAAATAGGCCACCTGAATTACCAATGGATGGTAGAAAAGCAAAGTCCCAATCTGATTTGAGACCCCAACTCAACAAGGATCTAGAAGTAATAAGTTCTTGTTTAGTTTCCTGCAAAAGAACAAAAGAAGGATGTTGCATGTTCACCAAGTTTTTGATAACCTTTCCTTTCTGAGGAGAGGTTGATCCTCTCACATTCCAAGAGAGGATCCTCATAATCTATCAAGTGTTTTGGAGTTTGCAGGAAGAGTAGCAGCCCCTTCCAACTTTGGATCAAGTTCTTCTACAAGATCTGTAAAGTCCTCATCAGAATCAGTATCAAAGAGAACTCTCTGGTTGATTTCTTCATCCAGATTCTCGAACTGTTCAATAACTAAAGCATCTGAAACACAAGCTTTCAAGCCTAGAGCTTTACAATATCTCCAATTTCTTTCACTTTCAGTCTTTCCTGTGATGGTTTTTTTGCTTGTAGAAGTATGATTGTTTTCCCCAGAGTTCTGTTTGAGATTGTTAATGACCTTTCCCTTTCTTGACTTTGTTCTATAAGCATAAGTTACTGCTCCCTTCTTACTCTTCCTTCTCAAAATATTGATATTACTCACCACAAAAAGGCTTGTGTCTAGGCCCACTGCCTTGTCAATCGAATTTCCCTCCAAAACCCAGTTTGGTAACTGTTGTGGACCCAATTCCTTGTCAATCTGTGTTTGAACAGTTTCTCCATTTAATGTTTGTATTTTCAAAGTGTCCTTGTTAGCTGAAAACAGGTTGTCCAGCCCTTGTGTTGAGATGGGTGTCACTTCTACCAATGCTGTTTCTCTCACCTCCTCAAAGTTCAAAGGGTTGGCCGAGAAGTTATACTCTGGCTGTCTAGAGGGTGAATTTAATTGAGTAAATCTCAAGTCTGGTATAGAAGGAGGTTTTTTAGTAATGAGGAGAGGAAAAGATCTATTGCAATCAAGTTTGAACAAGGAATCCTTCTCTGTACTTATAACCTGGCCAATCACCTTTGTACTTTCTGATCCTTATAATGGAAATCAATACTAGGCAAATTGCAGAAGTACACTGCAGTAATAAGCACATTAGATTGAGTCTCTCCCAACAGTGTAGAGCACTTTCTGTTGAGTAGTGGATCAGAGACAGAATGAGTTAAAACATAAGCAGCTTCCAGAAGTGAATCAGATTAAGTGATTGGGTGTACATGAATTATTATCTGAGAATTAGTTAGACAAGATTGGAATGTCTCTTCACACCAAGCTTGTAGAGGGATTCCTCTTAATGCAAACCAAGTATAGAAGCCTCCCTGTAGACATAAAGATCTGTTGCTATGCAAGATTGTAAGCCACTGGCTCAGCCAATTGTCTTTTTGGAAATCTTCTTCAAAACTTGGGTCAGAGCAAAACAATATGGCTAAACCATTCCCTAGTGACCTTAGTTTCACTTCATACACTACATCTGCAGTCATTTCTATGTGAATGGACTCAACACTCTATTTTCCATGTATTAGGACCAGAAAGATTTTCTTTAGTTCCTCCTACTTCTTAGAGACAATAGAACCCCTCACTTGGAAAGTCTGTAAGTGTTGATCTGCACTGTCCAATGTTGCAGCAAGAGGGATAGATTTCTACCTAAGATTATTGAAGGTGATTTTATGATTCAACTAGTTAGGTCTTCTCCAATCCTTAACCACCAGCAACTTGTAGCCTGATAAAACCGACCCATTGTGAACTGTGATGGCTCTATGTACCTCAGGGGCAGAGTTAAATAACATGAAGCCAAACCATTTGTTCCTAAGGTTAGGACAATTGTTTACTGAAGAAGAGAGTATATCACCAACTCCAGAGAAATGTTTCTCTAACCAATTATTCGTAGTAAAGGGAGGGATGTTGTGTACAAATAGCCAATGTTGTGAGCTTCCTATCTCTGGTTGTGTTGAAGTTCCTTGTCTGTTCTTCACCGATTGATATCTTCCTGAACTCATTGGCTTATAACTATGCTTCTTAGTATTTTCAAAGCCCGGTGGTGGATAACCCAGAGAAGAAGAAGTACCTGCTTTGAAGAAACAATTACAGACTTAAGTGACCTCCAATGCCCATCTTCTTGTTTCCTAAAAAACTCTTGTTCTGGGGAAGGATTCGTGATGCCATAAGTTTGGTAGATATCTTCACGAGCCAATTGATCGAAACCCATTGTGCACTTCTCTGTGCCATAAGATCGCCTATCATTCGTGGTCGGTGTATGAAGGTTCCGACCACCCAACGGTGTAGACTGTGTCTTGGATACTGTAGCTCTATGAGTGTTCTCCTCCCTTGATTGTCGATCATAACCAACAATACGAGTCTCTCTGATGTAAGCATCTTTGTCCTCTATCGTCGGAATAGGTAGATTCCAGCCACTCACCGGCGTAAGCAAAGAGGTTGGAGGCATATCAATTGGCGACCGATGAATTGAATTGAGACAACCCGAATACAGGTCCAATGAGTACACCACTGTGATTATTACCCCTCCTTCCCGTTGATTATGTTAATTGTGTCCCTTAAGCCATTGGAATCGAGCCGGAAAATTGAGACGGCCGATGCCCTAAGATGTAAAGAGGGGCGCGTGTTCAAGCGCGTTCAAAAGACCTTACTGCGTTTCACTTGTTGGAGAAGTACCCAAACAATCTCTATTCTACAAATGTATGCACTGAAAATTTGATTGTTAGTGAGGGGTATTATGGTCATTTTATCTGTTTTGGATGGAAAACCAGACAAAAAGTTAACAGTGGGTACTAATGTGGAATAAATGAAGTTTTAGGGTATTGAGGTGGCACAAAAAAGAGTTAGGGTACTGTAGATGAAAAATGAAAGTTTTAGGATATTGAGGTGGAATTAACCCTAATACTTTAATCTTATGAGCTCAACTCCTGTAATTTCTTCATCGGATGCTCCTTAAGGTTCACTGAATTCAATTAAGGGGTAACGACGTTTCAGTGATGTGGAAAAATGTGGTTTTTTCTTAAATATGTACAGTCCTCCACATTTGGTATTATGTCATAACTGAAAAGTCAGTTTTCATTTTCAAAAAAAGACAAAAGTTGTTAAACATAACGTTTTTTTGGATGGAAAATACATATGCAGCTCACATGTCCAATTTTTTTATTTTTCTGAAATACCAATTTTACCCTCATATTCTTATACAAGACACACACCCTAAATTTTTCTTCTTTCTCTTCACCAGCCACGGTCTCTTCATTTCCGTGCACCGTGTTATAAGGGTGGTCGGATCTGGAAAGCTCGAAAAGGTCTCAAACCAACTGCTTTAGCTCCACCTCTTCCTCATCCAATCCATCCAACAAAGTCTGAAACTCCCTGGTATACACACGATTGTTTCTGTTGTTCCTCGGACTATGTTGCTCTACACACAAGAAAAAAAAGAGTTGGATAGATCCCAGAAAGGAAAATTATAAAAAGATCAAATTTTGACAGAAGCGTGATCGAATTTTGACCCATGAACTCACAGCCATGTCCCAAATTTGGAATAAAATTAAAAACCATTACCATAAAAAGAGAAAGATGGATTGTCTTTTTTTTTAAAGGCAAATATATAGATAATAATCCAATGTTTTTGGGACGAAAATAGAGGACACGGGAGAAACCCGCATTACAAACCACAAGCGTGCCCTCAAACCAAACCCAACAACGGGTGAACAAAGGTCTAAACAACCTAGATTTATCTACCGTAAAGCAAACAGAATTACTAGTAACAAGGAGCATGTCTAACCAGCAGGGTCTATTACCAAGAATTACCAAATATTAAGTAAACCAAAGAACAAGTACAGACCCGAGCATCCCATAGGATCTCAAAACAAACTAAAACAGGGGTCAGAACCAAAACAAAGCCAAGAAACAAAGAAGGTCTAAAGCACCCAGATAATCTTGAAGTTCATACAAATAAAAACCAAACTAATAGAAGAAAAACGAAACAAACCCTAAGTAACCTTCAGCAGAGCACAACAACACCAAAACACCCGGGATCGCCGCAAATAAAACCCAATCCTCCAAAACCAGGAAAGCCAAGTATCTCCCAGCCCTACCTCGAAACTATATACATCATCAAACAAGGCACAATGGCCGAACACCTCACGGCGGCCAACACCGATGATAACCTTGAGGCCCCAACCACCAAAAGTGGCTGAGGAGGGGAAGATTTGTACAGATCGAGGATTTAAGAGAAGGGGGACACCTGAATCAATAGGTGATAGAGCCCTCCACGACGTCGGCGGTCAGCACCGAGAAATACGACGAACGATCCACCCAGGACGAACCACAAGAAAGATCTGGAGAGTAGCAGCGAAGAAAACCCAGCCACTAAAACCCAGGGGACGCCAACGACCAGAACCGCGACCATCAACAAGTTGAAAAGTCGTCCCACTCCAGAACTGCATCGAGACGCACCCGAGCTGGGGAAAGCTTGTGACGAAAGGAGGCGGAAGTCCAGATCCGCGACAATCCCCACCAGGGAAGGTGGAGAAACTCTTCTCACTCGATCACTGAACAAACAACGCCAAGGAGGATGAAGAAGGAGTCATCATACCGACTGCTGAAGGAGAAGACGAGGAGGGGGAGAGAAAGCCCCTCCAACTCTTAGATCTGACACCAATCTCTCAGATCTCGGGACTCCGGGAACCCGTCGGTGGCCAGCACTTACCCGACGGCCAAAAAGGTGAGAGACAGCTTCCAGAGATGGTTGTCGGGGAGTAGATCTGAAGAAAGGAGAAGCGAAAAAGGTAAAAGAAAAGGAGGAGGACACGACGGCGGGGAGGGGTCGGGGAAGGGTTAACACGAGGGACAAAGGGGATGGAACGGAGAAGAGAAAGGCGGAAGGGGACCGCCAACGACCTCCATGGAAGAAGATCGCCGGTGGTGTCGAGGCTGACGGCGGAGGGGCGAGGGGAAAGTGAGGTAAGGGCTTTCTAGAGAGAAACTAGACGCCCTTTCTCTAGAAAGTACAAGATGGATTGTCTTATTACAACCTGAGGTTGGGCAGATGGACATGAAATCATCCAATACAGATTGTTGTTGAGGTTGTGGTTGGGTATACGTGTTCTTGTCTTAAAAAGCTCTACTGAAGAAAAATTGATTTGGTTTTGTGTTGAGGATCAGTTGAGAGCAAAGTTTTGACGCTTAGAGCTGGTAATGGACCAATTTGAAGTACAGAACTGGTGTTGTTGGTTTAGAGATAAACAGTACACCCAATTCTCCCTCATGGCTTCCATTCCTCTCTACCTCCCATTTCATATCACCTTCTCCTCTTCCTCTTTCCTCTATATCATCAAAGTTCAAAACCCAACAAGTATGAACAATAAATAAATAAAATAAGGATAATTAAAAAATAATATGAATGTTTTCGTATTCATGTATCAGAAAATAAATAAAAAATCCATTAAGTTGATGTTAGGACGTGCAAAAATAGTTAGGGGTAATTTAGTCTTTTCCAGTACTACCGTTAGCTTTGCTACGAATTTCGTCTCTATTTGATAATATCGAAAAGATGACTATCAGGACATGATTTCAAATGTGGCCTGCAGTCATGACGTGCGAAAAAATGTTAAAATAAAGAACAAACACGAGGTTTTCCCTTCAATTAGAATCGTATTTTTCGTTAATAAAAAATAAACATTGATACGAGGTAAACATGCATGCTTGATTATGTGATGATGTACGTCAATTACCAATTTTATCTTAGTCTTTTCTTTAGTAAGAGAGTGTCTAAAAGTACTCATTTTTTCTTCTTTCACTTCAAGAGAGGTTTAATTTAAATTTGCTTTGCCGATAAAAAAAAAAAGGGTAAGATTTCAGTGTTAAAATTTTAAGCTTTTTTATTCCGATCTAAGCAAAGTAAAATAGGAAATTTAAAAGGATGTTTCACTTTTAGTGAAAATAATATAGCACGAGCAATGAACAAGAACCAGACAAGACTAGACCGACAAGACACAGAATCGTCCAAATCAAACCTAGTACTGTATCTTGCTATTAACCACCAAATTTTCGTTAATTTTCATTTTCCCCGAGGAAAAGGAATCGCCTGTTTTGCGGTTCAGATTCCACCTCGAACTTCGAATCCTTTCCACATTGTTTCGGTAACGATTAAAAATACACAGTCAGAAAACGCTGTTTGGAGCATTTTCGATGGGTGAATAGGGTTCGGCTATTCTGATTTTTGGAGTTATTTGTCTGGGTAAATCGGTGAATGGATGGGGTTAGTGTTGGGTAAAAGCCTGAGTGCTTCTTAGAGCATGTACACTGCAATAAATCGGATCTGCAAACCGGATCAATAAACCGTATGCTACATGTGCAAAAAAACGGTTTACGGTTTGTAGAATAAAGTATGCAAAACAGTGGTGCAAACCGGATCAACAAACCGGATTGTGAGTGGATGTTGACTGGATATTTCTGCTGATTTTAATAAATTTCTTTTTAAACCCGTAAATGTTATATAAAATCGAAATAAAGTAGAAAAAATATTTAATAACATTAAATAATTCAAAAAATAATTAATAAATAAAACAACTTAATAAAAATACTTCAACTTATATTCATCCCCGTAATAGTACAACCCAAAAAAAATTACAAGTTGAAGCGTACAATCCAACATACATTTCAAGGCTGACCTGGTTGACGAAGCTCTTTCAGTTCGGCTTGGAAATCTACCCCTCGTGCCCACAATTCGGACATCATCATTCCATGTCGCTGCAACTTCTCCTCGTTGTAGTTGGAGGTGTCCTTCTCCCCCAAGGTGCGGTACTCCATGAAGAGTTCTTGTCATTGCTTTGATAAGTCGTGATAAATCCGTTTCTTCTCTACCTCCATTCGCGTCATATCCGCCATGGTAGTCATTTGATCGGTGAGGGTCTTCCCCTTCCTCTTTGCAGACTTCTTACCCAACGGACGCTGAGGTCTTTGAGAAGAACCACCCGCGGTCGTAATGGAAGGGGGCCTTTCTTGATGATCTCCTTCGGTCGCCTCGAAAGGATCGAAATCTTGTTGGGTGTCATCACCGGTACCTGAACTGTAATTTCCAGACTCATCCAGGCGTTTTCAGCCTCGTATCTGACCCATCGTGCCTTCCTCGGCGGTGAACTTGTCCTCCTCCTCAAAATTTGCGAACCAA
>JAYMSV010002376.1:0-11185 GCA_036897745.1 Erodium moschatum
AATTAATTTTGATAAATAAAATTTTATTTTTATAAATTAAATATGATTTGACAATCAAATAATTGATTCTTGTGAAACCCAATCTCCTTAAATCTCCCACACCCTTATCTACGAGATCTTAGTTATAGTTTCCATATTTGAAGGCTTGGTTTGCGGTGCTTAATCTCGATCTGAAACCATAGTTTCTAGATCTAAAGCCATGGTTTCCATAATTTTGAGCCGAAATTATTTTGTTTGGTTCAGAGGACAAAGATCGAGCTCGGAGGTTAGAGAAGCTCGCGGAGAAGAACAACAACGATTTTCGTGACAAATTTGTTCTTTCCTTTAGGGTTATCGAACCTACAAGCCCTCTAGAAACCCATAGACAAAAACGTCATATCTAATCTACAATCTCAAAGATTTTCACCAACGTTCGCCAAGGCATGCTGGAACCGGCAAGGTTTGATGCGTAATTACTCGGGAATATTTATCTTCCGACCTGGTAGGCACATGTCACTAATGAGACCTCGAGGAAAGGTAGCACCACCGCCCTCCTCTGTATATGGGAGGTTTTGAAAGCCCGCAATGCTTGGGTGTGGACTGTGTTTAAGAGCGATGAAGAATGAGAGAGCTTGGGCAGAGGCCATATCACAACCTAGAATCCTGATCCATCCCCCTCGAGCCAAGCAAGACCCTCTTTGGCTTCCACCTCCTATGGGCCCTACTATGATCAATGTGGATGGGCCCGGAGGGATGATGCCTCATCTCTTCCACACTCTCGGCCCATGTTTTGGAGACCCGGAATAGGGCCATAACGACTCTTTGGACACCCGCTATGATCTAGTCCCACGCGGTTGTCGCGGCCCTCACTTTGGGTCATAACATAGGATGGACAAGCATCACCATCCGTAGAGATGCCCATGTCGTTCTACATCTTATTTGGCAATCCAGGCCACCCCTATCTCCGATCGATAACATTGTTAAGGACGCCCACACTCTCATTCCTTTACACAAAGATACCAAACTCGTTTTTGTGTAGATAACTGCGAACAAGCCGTCCATTGGTTGTCGCGTAATGTTTGTTCTTTGCCTGTTCTCATGTGATCCAGTTGCCCTACACTAACGGTACTTAAATATATTGTCAATTCTAATAATCAATAAATCTCGACTTTCACTCAAAAATACACGAGAATAGAGTTTTCGTTACAAGCAAGCAAAAGCGAAATTCAACTATAAATTAAAACCAATCAGAAAAAGAACAAGAAGACTAAACATTGAAAATGGGACCCAAAGGGGACAAATCAATCATAATGAACACTAATTAGTTAGTGAAACAAACCCATCTAACGGGTTAGGCCTAAACAGTACACTATACCATCCCCGAAACCACCAACGCATATAAAATGAAATGACTCCGCCGTCACCCCAATAAGTTTTGTCTTCTAACATATTATTACTAAACATACAGCCTAAAGAAGCCCCCAATGAATCGATCAAAAGCACATTAAACACATCAGTCAAAATCTGCTACCTTGTAAAGCTATATCAAAACTATAAACTAATTATTTGAATAATTGATCTCATCGTTCGTTTAAATGTGACATACACAGTATAAAAATAGGTATAAGAGAGTCTCCATCAAATGGATCTAGAAAACATTCCCCAATACAGGACTGAAGAAACCCAAAGAAATTGGTTCCAAAAGGAGATCCAAAAATTGAATATTTTGAGGATCTACAAACCCTCCGATGCAAACATTCCATATACCCAATAGGAGAAAAAGTAAAAACAGAGAAGAAAATAATTGTACAGAAGATCAGAGACACATTCCTTTATCTTCTTTAATTGCTTTTGCTTTGAAGGTGAAGACCGAAACAAACCTAGGGCTATAGAGAAACATATCCAGAACAGAGCTATGATATGAATATTGCTGACCCGGTCAGCCTCTGCTTTGCTGACCAGGGTCGTTTTATGACTGCGCTTTAAAGCGAAACGACATGCCCGTAGCCCCATTATGTCTTGAGATTTGGGATGAAAATGAAAATGAAAAGGAGGTCTTAAGACCAGTCTATGTGTCTCCTCTGTGAATTTGGGTTGTTGTTGTTGCCACTTTATTCTGTTCAAATTCTGATACTTTGCCGTTTACTGAGAACGAGGCTCTTTGTTTCATAGAGAGAGAAATAAAGAAGGAAAGAAACAACAACCTCTCTCTCTCTCTCTCTCAACTTTGGTTTCTTTTTAGCTTTCTCTATGTAATGCTAAGGGAAATATATGTCTGCCGCATTGTCTTGTTCTTCTTCAGAACATCTCTTCTCATTTCCTCGCAAGAAAGTGTCTTCTTCTCCTTCTCTCCCTGCTTCTGGTTTCATGTTTTCTGGGTTTTGGTCCCTTGGCTCCTTCCACTATATACATAGCTCCAGAAGAGGAAAGCAACACAACCCATTTCCAGTTTTGGAGAACCCTCTTTTGGGCCTGAGAGCATTTCCAGTTTTAGAGACTGTTGAGGCTAAAGAACAAAACTTTACCTGCTAGGGTGAAATTGGGGGTGAGTATGGTTGGTCCTTCTTCCTTGATTTTGTGAACAGCTGTTGCTTGCTGGTTCAAGGAGTGGCTAAGGGTTGTATGAAGCAATAGAGGCAGAAGCTCTAGTCTTGGCAAAATGAGTAATGGGAGTTCAAAGAAAAGCAAGGTTTTCCACTCTCTCTATCTCATAGGAACTTGTGATTTTTTTTTTCTTAGGCTAGTTTGTTGAAGTTATTAACTTGGTTTGCTTTTTCTTGTTTGGTGAAGATCTCCTGGTCAAAGAAGATGGTCAGGAAGTGGTTCAACATCAGGAGCAAAAATGAGGAGTTTCAGGCAGATTCTATGGATGATGGAGGTCTGTAGCTTTCTTTATCCAGTCAAGGATTCTTAATCTCAATACCATGGAAAAGAACAATTCTGGTCCCCCCCCCTCTTCATATATTGCTAATATGATTCTTAACCCCTTGTTTAGTTTGCCTGGAAATAGGAAAAGAGAAACTATGTGAAACAATGAAAGGAACTCTAAGTTTGCATGGTTGTAACTGAAAAGAAATCTAATACTTAACTGAGCACTGTGAGGTCATTGTGTTCCCTGAATTTGATGTCATTATATGAGTTTTTGATTAAAATCTTGAATTGAGGATATAATGGTGGTTTGCTTCTACAGGAGGTGAAGTAGAATACAGAACTAGCTTTTCAGAGAGGGAGCCTTGCACAATTAAGAAAAGCAAAACAGGTTTGCTATTAGCCTATCATCACATTCACTTTTCCCTATCATTTGATATGCTAATGTTAATTCATTTTGATCACTTCAATTCACAGAGAAATTCGGTAAGGGCCCAGAGCAAGCTTGGCGAGGGAAAACAAATCTTGACCACCCTCGAATTATAGATGTTCAGAACTATAGGTATTCTTTTTTGTTCACTTGAACAATAGGTGATCTTATTTTTCATGTGTTTTGTAGCTTTCTGTCATAATTCTAACTGTTTCGCTTCTATCTTTTCCTTGTATTATTTTTGGGACAGTGTCTTTGTCACTACATGGAATGTGGCTGGAAGATCACCACCCGGTAACTTGAATCTAGATGATTGGCTTCATGCCGCACCTCCTGCAGACATTTATGTTCTTGGGTATGCTATGCTCACTTGATCCTTCACATTCCTTGAAAAATTTGTGTTCCAAGTCCATGGCTGATGCAAGTTTTAATCTTCCTTGTCAATTGCAGATTTCAGGAGATAGTGCCATTGAATGCTGGTAATGTTCTAGGTGCAGAAGACAATGGCCCTGCTAAGAAATGGCTGTCTCTCATCCGAAAGAGTCTGAATAATCTTCCTGGAACTAGTGGAAGTAGTGGGTGCTATACACCATCTCCTATCCCTGAGCCACTTGTAGAGTTAAATGCAGATTTTGAAGGAACAAGCAGGCAAAAAGGATCCTTCTTGCCCCGAAGGTCTTTCCAGACAACCAGCAGCTGGAGAATGGACAACGACCCTTCAATCCCACAAGCACGCCTTGATAGGCGCTTCAGTGTTTGTGACCGTGTAATTTTCGGTCACAGGCCAAGTGACTTTTCTCACAGGCCAAGTGACTATTCCCACAGGCCAAGCGATTATTCCCACAGGCCAAGCGACTATTCCCATAGACCAAGTGATTATTCAAGAAGGCCAAGTGATTATTCCAGAAGGCCTAGTGATTACTCTAGATGGGGTTCATCTGATGATGACAACGGGACAGGAGATTCACCAAGCACCGTGCTGTTTTCTCCAATGTCCTATGCTGGATCCGCAACGACTGAAGATGGCTATAGAATGCCAGGACATTCGCGCTACTGTTTAGTTGCAAGTAAGCAGATGGTTGGCATATTTCTCACTGTATGGGTGAGGAATGATTTGAGGGATCATGTTCGAAACATGAAGGTATCCTGTGTTGGAAGAGGGCTGATGGGTTACCTTGGAAATAAGGTAAACTCTAGTTTCAGTATTTTAAAATGTCTTGTTCTGATTTTCAGAGTTTAAATTAACCGTAAAGAAGCAATTTTTGCAGGGTTCCATTTCAATAAGCATGTCCTTGCACCAGACAACATTTTGCTTTGTCTGTACTCACTTAACTTCGGGGCAGAAGGAAGGTGATGAGCTACGGAGGAACTCTGATGTCATGGAGATCCTTAAGAAGACAAGGTTTCCACGGGTGAACAGCACAGGGGATGACAAGTCTCCAGAAACAATTCTTCAGCATGAGTAAGACCCTTGCCCCTCAACAATCAATTCTATTATGTTGCTAATCTGCAACGGAAAGCCAATATTCTAATTAGTTGTTTTTTGATCCAGCCGAGTTATCTGGCTTGGGGACTTAAACTATCGTATTGCCCTCTCGTACCGGTCAGCCAAGGCACTTGTTGAGATGCAAAACTGGAGGGCATTACTAGAGAATGACCAGGCATGTTCATATATTCTCTTCTACCAACACTATCTATTTCCTTTTTCTCTGAAATGGTAGGTTCAAATCTAAATGGTTGATTTCTTTTGTTCTCAGTTGAGGATAGAGCAGAGAAAGGGTCGTGCTTTTGTGGGTTGGAATGAAGGGAAGATTTATTTCCCACCAACATATAAGTATTCAACTAACTCGGACAGATATGCAGGAGACGATATGCACCCTAAGGAGAAACGTAGAACACCTGCTTGGTAAGAAGAAACACATACAAATCTGTATTGGGAACTAGATATCCTTTCTTTTGTCTCCTAACTTGATGTAATTTTCATCATGAAGGTGCGACCGAATATTGTGGTATGGAGAAGGTCTCCATCAATTATCTTATGTTCGTGGGGAATCAAAATTCTCAGATCATAGACCGGTTTATAGCATGTTTTGGGCTGAGGTGGAGTCGGCTCATAACCGGATGAAGAAAAGCACAAGCTATTCTAGTTCGAGGATTGAGGTAGAGGAGCTTTTGCCATATTCACATGGATACACTGAACTAAGCTTCTTTTGAAAGAAGGTTATGTCCTACAGTTTAGGTAAGCACGTTGAGATCGAAAATAGACTTATGTAACAAGCATATGGTCTAAACTCTAAAGTGTAAATTTTGATACTTTATTTCAGCATATCTGTTGCATCTTCTTTGCTCTCATGTAAATGTAATAATATTGGGTCCACTGTAACAGGTGGGAACCACATTTGCATTCTGGAAGGGAGATGGAGACATACCGTTGCCCACAAACCGAAAAAGGTTAGCCTGCCCCTCTCCCCTTTACCTTTTCTTGGTTTTGCTGTCTCTTATATTTCTTTGTTTCCTGGGATCAGGTGTAGATATATTATAATTCATATCTCCATTACCTAGAGTTCAATTCCATCACTCCTTTAGGGTAAGCACTTGCACTCCTCAACAATGATTATGCACTCTTGTCGTTGATTAGGAAGCTTTATCTGATTAACCTTCTCGTGTGTTCACTGACAGGATGAAACTAACACCAAGTGGATAGCTGACGATGACCATTATTTTATTCAAGATCGTTTTTTTTAGTTTAGGGAATAGGTTTGATGAGTAAAGAAAGTTAGAAGCATAATCATTTAGGTTGCTGTTTTTGGTTTGAGATGGAGATTGTGGTGTACTCATTCGGAAAGTGATCACAGGAATATAGAAAATGAGATTAATGATAGAAATTTGAGGGCCAATTTGCCATGTCTTGATGATTGTACTGAAAAGCTCTTGGAGTCTCCAGAGCTCAAGGCACAGGCCTGCTTTTGCTTTTATGATGCAAAGCACAGGGAACAGTGTTACAGGCTTGGCAGTTAATTATGTTGGAAACATTTATGAAGCACACTTGATAATTGCCCTTGTCATGACAACACTACACAAGTGGTTTTGTTTATAATATTTGTATTATAAGCAATAAATCAAGAACCCAAATGGGTTGATGCATTTGATTAGTTACATTGGAAGCAACCAATTGTGATGCACTTTTGTCCATTTCTGGTCCAGGAGCAAGGCAATGACATGCTTCTTAACCAAGCCATGAGAAATCTGAAAAAAAAAACACTTTTTTTTAGAGACTAATCATAAGATAACACAGCATGTAGATGCAGTGGGAATATGTTATCAGTGTGTAATTGGTCCCCTGTTGTGTTAGATCAGCAGCCTTCCATTCCGAAAAGGGTCAGTTGGTCCCCATATTTCTCTCTTATAGATTCACAATGGTAATGAAACAAACCTCCACTCGGATTTTCATATCACAAGACACAAGTATAGTGTTTAAGTTTAGTAGAAGAATCTTTCCAATTAACATTCTAAATCCAAACACTTTTCTTCATTATTCTTCTCATTCTCTACACGAAGTTTGAGTTGAAAACTTTACTTAATCTAGAAACCCAACCTTGAGAGAGAGAAAAGTCTAATAGGAATTGAGAGGGAAAAAACAAAATTGAGAAGATACTGAACTTTAATTCAAGTCGTTCATTTAACTCAGAGCTCATCATTTCTCATCTCCAGTTTGCAGATGACTCTGTGTTCTTCTTGCAAGCTTCCTCTGAAGGTGCCTTGGTGCTTAAGTTTTCCCTGTCAATGTTTAAACTTGCAGCTGGGCTCTCCGTGAACTATGAAAAATCAGTTGCTATCTTTTTCAATGTCAATGATGAGGACCAAAATAGTTTACTGCAGATATTGCATTGCTCCTCAAGTTCTCTTCCCACTAAGTACCTTGGCTTTCCTCTAGGTGCAAATCCAAAAAAGATCAAAACTTGGGACTCCATAGTGGAAAGATTTAAAGCATCACTAAGTCTTTGGCAAGCTAAATCTCTGTCTTTTGGAGGAAGAATCACCCTCATCAAGTCAACTCTCAGTGCACTGCCTCTATATTTTTTCTCTATAATTAGAGCTCCAAAAGGAGTCTTGAAAGCTCTAGAATCATGGCAAAGGAGATTTTTATGGCATGGTCATTCTGCTGCAAGATCTTTCAGCAAAGTCAATTGGAAATCAGTCTGTAAATCAAAAAAGGAAGGAGGCCTAGGGATTAAAAGCTTGGCTAAAATGAACATAGTCTTGCTATCTAAATGGTGGTGGAGATTTGCCTTGGATAAAAACTAACTGTGGAAAAGAGTGATTTGCTGCAAATATGGATGGTCCACCTCAGACTGGGATCTCTCCTCATTTCCAGAAATAAGAAGTACTAGCTTCATGTCTCACATCCTAGCTCTCAATGCAGATCCAGCTTTTCAGGGGATATTTAGAGTGCAAGGCCTTTCATGGAAAATTGGAAAAGGAAATAGAGCTCATTTCTGGCTTGATGTTTGGTGGGGAAATGTAGCTTTTAATCTTCTATTCCCAAGACTGTTCTCATTATCATCCAACAAAAATATGTTAGTGGAAGATGCTTACTTGCAAGGAGAATGGAGTCTTGATTTCAGATCACTAATTCGAGGAAGAGCACATTCAGAACTCCTTTCCCTTCAGCAAATTCTGGAAGAAATATCTCTAACCTCCTCTGATGATAAACTATGTTGGCCTGGAGATTCAAAAGGTTTTACTGTCAACAAACTTTACTCTCTACTGGATACACCATCCTCTTCACCCTCAATAAGTGCTTCCTGGACCAAACATCTATGGTTGCCTGGAGTCCCTCCCAAAATTGCAGCATTTTGCTGGCTATCCTGCCTTCAAGCTATTCCAACTAGATGCTTTCTGGAAGCTAGAGGCCTGCAGTTATCTCTCCTAGGAATCCTTTGTCCTGTCTGCAAAAATTATCTGGAGGATGTCTCCCATACTCTTCTTCATTGCTCCACAGCTTGGTCAGTTTGGAATTTAATCATGGGATGGTGGGGAATGTGGTGAGTTTGGTAAGGTTAGTCCTGTTTCCCTGTAGTAGGCCCCTTTGTGTGTGTGTGTGGGTTCTCTCTCATTTGCTCCCTGAGTGTGGGTAGCAAGCTTGCTAGGTTGAGAGTGTTTTGCCTCTGGTTTCGTTTTCCTTTCTGTCTTTGCAAGTCCTGCTCCCTTCCTGCTCCTCTCGGTTAGTCGCTGCAGCTCCTTCTAAAAAGCTCTCAGTAGACTCTCATTTTACAAGGCATCAATTCATCCCCACTTTGCACCTGACACGCTTGGAGCAAGGTCCTCCTCAAGCTCACCTTCATCCTGCAATCTTGGATCCTTGTTACTATCATAGCATCTTCCACTACATCAGTCACTATCTTTCAAGTTAATCACAAGTTGCAGAAGTATGGGTCTCTTTTCGACTTGCCCCTTTTTTGGTTCCTCGACTCATTATCAGAATCCTCATCAACAAACACAAGTTGCAAGCCCTGGTCTCCTTTGATCTAGCTGATTTTCATACATCAAGTCATCTTAAGTTTCATCATCCCCAAGCACAAGTTGCAGAAGCATAGGTTGTCCCCTTTCATTTTGCAGGTCCTGGGTTTTATCAAGTCATCAACAGACTCAATCTAACCCTCTACACTCTAGATGAAAGAACTCCCCTAAATCTGGATCATTTGCACAGAGACTAGTCCTGGCCTTATTACTCTTAACTCAGAAGGGTCCTTGCTCGTCATTTGTTAAGGCTCATGTTTAGGTTCCTTGTGTTACAAGTTTCCCCCAAGCTTGAGTTTCCTGGTTTGTTTTTTAGCTGCCTTTGCTTTATTATGATGACACACTTGTAATACACCTTTGTAACTCCACTTTCACCTCAAAAGAGGTTTAATTTCAATTTGCTTTGCTGATAAAAAAAAAATGTTAATCCAAATATAATGTAAGACAAGGCATATATACATAACTGGGCCTACGCGCATAACCTCGTATTCCTTATGAGGACTAGTACACATAAAGCTGGGGTGAGAGTGGGTAATGAACCCGGATCAGTGCCGTAAGCCTCTGTCATAAAAGCTCGATTGGTGTGGGATCGGGCCAGAGCATTAACAATTGCTACACACAGATAGTTGTACACCGAGGGTGGAGGGACTCCTGCAAGTAATCTTTCTCTTGGACCTCTTTTTGGTTGTTCTTTCTCCATGGTCTTTAAGTGTTAGGAAAACTCTTTCCAAAGATAAGATGTCACCTCTAAACCTTGGACTAATCCTCAAGGAGCGAGTCTGTCTTGTTGTTTCAAAATGTGTGAAAGCTCCCTCAACCTAGAGTTCAAGCCTTTAATTTATAGGTTTCAGCTGATCACCCTACACGGCGTGTATGGTGTTTCTTCACGCATGTACATGTTGGGCTCCACGGCATGTACTCAAATCTTAAACGGCGTGGAGGGAATTTAAGGGACTTCACAACGTAAAGTAAGACATCCATGGCGTGGAGCAGGTGGCACCCTAATCCCAACAAAACCCTAGTGCATTCTCCGTCTAGAAGCTACCACGTGTCCTCATCTTCACGGCGTGGAGCTTTAGGGTCCATGTTGACTTTAACTGCTATCTTCGACTTTGACTTTGCTCGGCTCTTGAGGTCTTAGTCCAGCTCTTCCCTCACGGGTTCCTACCTCGAACTACCTACGATGGAGGCACAAAAGGAGAAAATACAACGTATAATCTATATGTTAAACGGGAAGGAAAACGGGTAAAAACATGGGAAAGTGACATATGTTAACAAGTACAGATGAACACTCATCACCGACATCAACACCAAGAGAGCTAGAGTATCAAATAAAAAAAAGGTTGATTGCTAAAAACTACATTTTGTATTGTCCACTTGCGAAAAACTACACTATCTTTTGACCACAGTCGTTTGAAAAATTGGAAATATTCCATTTAAATTTTGGAATACTCCATTTAAATTAGGGACGTGAATAATACATAATGTAGTTTTCGCACATTGGCAATACATATTGTAGTTTTTTGCACGTGGATAACCATAAAGGTTGTTTAAAGCGTGTACAATACATAATGTAGTTTTTCGCAAATGTACAATACACAATGAAGCTTTTAGAAATTAACCCCATAAAAATGTACATAGATTGGAAACTCAAAATTTCAAAACTTTGTGAAAATGGGCTTATGAGCTCTCTGGTTAAAAGTTATGGTTCAGACCCACTTGGACGAGACAAGAATTAAATGGTGTGTCACCTAAGTATAAACTCAACCATCACATTCCATTGGTGTCAGTTGTCCAACAAGGCATCATACATTATGTTGTGTCACCTAAGTGAGCTTTGGTGACCCATATAAATAATATGTCGTCCAAGTAACAGGCGCTAAAGCGATATAATGAAAATGCTACATCGTTTTAGTTACGTAGGAGACATGAATTTGTTTATGTCGCCCTGGTGACAACTCATACAATCACAAAGTCGCATCTATTTTAGATGTTTTAGCGTGCATTTATATATTGTACAGTCCTAGTTTGGTAGAGTTTGATGCACTTTTTTTTAGTTACTCGTATTTTGCCTCTCATTGTGTTTTATAGGTTCTTTGATCGAAAATAGGGTTAAAGTGCAGCGAAAATCGGTTGAAGGAATCTTGGAGTCTGAATGATCTTCCGAAGTACATAAATTTCTCATACGCTTCGTAGTATATCAAATTTAGGGGAATTCAAATATCTACAACTTTTATGAAGAAAGTTTTACTGTCCAAAATGTACGTTTAGATAATTGAGGACAAAAGTGAAGGATTTTAAGGCTTTCGACGATAAATCGATATTTATATCACTCTTCCTTATTTATATATATGTCGACCTCGGTGTTTTTCTGCATGTTTTGTATAT
>JAYMSV010002377.1:0-11185 GCA_036897745.1 Erodium moschatum
TGTCCAGTCCTGCTATGGCCCACGTGTAGATGTCCAGTCCACGTGAGAGGGAGTGTTGAAGTATATGTCCCACATTGAAAGTGTATGGACGAATTGACCACTTGATAAGCATATTGATGCCTCCACCCATCAATTTGAGCTTTTGGGTTGGATTGGGCATTTACACATGAAACTGTATTTATTTAATGAATTATATGTGACTCGTGTTGAGATTATACATCAATTAAAAACGTAATTTTCATTGCAATTAACCTTAGGATTACATTACTAGTCAAAAGTAGGTGCTATTCTTGAGTTGTTCGTCTCCCAAGCCATTTTCTTTTTCCCTTTCTTTTTGGCCGCCTTTTGTCCTTGTAGACGCACTTGGGGGATGAGGATGTACCTTTTTCAACGGGCGGCCATTTTGGTTGCTCCTACTCGTGCTCTGTCAATCTATTTCGTTGGAATGAGTTATATGAACCATCCGACTTTGTCTTCTTCTCGCCTTGAAACCCATAACAATGCTCTTAAATGAAGTGTTTTAGTGTTGCCTTCATCTCATACATCTTTGTTGTCTTGTCGTACGACTTGTCATCAGATCGGCCTTTGATGTAGATATTTGCAAATCGCATAAAATAACCATTGGTTATATGACCTTAACGTTTATCTTGGACCAACAATCATTGTACTGTTTCAGAGTCCTCTGATAATTTTTAGGCACATCCTGATGCTTATGGTACTCGTGGTGAACAACACTCCAAAACTAGTCTTCAATCTTATGGTTCCCTTTCTAGGTATCGATTGAGTGATGAAGTCAACACAAGACTAATCACGTTTTCTTCCCAGATCCATCACATATTACTTCCATTTGCTCGTGTGGTTAACTGTAAAGGGGGATTGTGAGGAAGCATGATGGAACTGCTGAATAGCCTGAAATCAAGCACTTGGGTTGCTTTCTCTTGAGCCCACGATTCATCCGAAAACACTTCAAAATCATCCTCCTCAAAAAGAGGATAATGACAACGGTTTGTAGGCAAGATTGGTTGGAGGAGGATTCGATAGTAAGAGAAGATTGCATTTGAGAAAGAAGATTTAAGTGTGTGAGGAGAAAATAGAAGATGTATATAGGATTTTTTTTAGTGTTTAGTAAAGTTATTGTCGCAAATTTTGATATTTTTTTACACAAAAAATGGGTCCTGTTTCCCTAGTGATAGGGTCACGTGGCACGCCTGAGTAGTTGGGGAGGAGAGTTGGTCAGACCTCCAATCGTCAATGTGGGTCGTCGATATCGGAGGTTGGGCCCAAAGCAGAGACCGGCTACATGGGGGGCGGTGGACACAAAGCGGGCCCGGCCTCTGTGGGGGCCGGGCGCCCCCGCCCTGCCGTTAGAGGAGGCTAGTGGAGGAGGCTCTTATAAAATCTTCATATTTCCCATAAGCCTCATGAATTATCCACATTTTTGCACTTGGCCGATTCATAAGACCTGGTCAAATTTCCATTAGTTTTATTAATGAAGAATCATGTCCAAATTCATAATGTAATTCATTTTTTCAGGACTACTATATCTCACCATGTAGGTTCTCAATTGTTTGGTTAACGTGGGATTCAATGTTCTCTCAGATTATTTCATGCTATTGTATGATGGCTTCTTCTTTGCAATTCATGATGCATTTTTTTGTTGGATAGATCCAAAATGGGGCCACTTTTGTCATTGTAGATAAAACATCGAATCCAAGGGATGGAAAAGATGCACTGCTAATTCAAGGTATTCGACATCTTGAACCTTGTAGACGTCATTCATAGTTTCCTGAAGATACACCTAAGAATGGGATTACTTACTAACCACCTAACTACTGGTTTATGAAAATGTGGTTGTTCAATTAGATGATGGTGGTGGAATGAACGCGGAAGCAATGAGGCGATGCATGAGTTTTGGATTTTCAGATAAAAAAGCAACGTCATCCATTGGAAAATGTGCGGGCCCTGTGACTTAATTCTTTTGAATTGCGTGTTTTCTATGATATTAGCTGACTTTTATATTTTCAGATGGCAATGGCTTCAAGACCAGCACAATGAGACTTGGGGCAGATGTTATTGTCTTCAGCCGCTACTTGAATGATGGGTTAGTCTGTAGCTATGAAACATTCTTCTACCCAATGCATTTAAATTTCTATATGAGCTATTTTTTTTTGCACGATCAGTCACCCAAAAGCACTTTTAAACAGTAATAGATTTTATGATTATTTTTATCTAGATTTTCACTTTATATGGAGTTTTTTAATTGTTGTTAATTAGGAAATAGATATAAACAATCTGGTCCATCGTTTATGTTTCTTATATGAAGGCAGTGGGTTTATTTTGCACTGCTAATAATATGTTGAAGGCACAGCTGTATGTACAAGTATTGCCATTTTGTTTGGATTTACTCCAGAAAATACAGATCCTTCACTTTGTTAAAATAATTGTGAGATAATTTTTTATATTTTGTTGTAGAGAAGGAAAAGAAAAGGTTTCTTGAGCACATCCTGTTTGATGTTTTTCATGAACTGTAGTGTTCTAATCTTGTTATGCAAATGATGCAGAAGTATGGTTGACCTAAAACATTCTTCTAGTTCTAGCTAAAGAAGTGTCTACAAAGTTATACTAGTTTTTGTGCCTATATAAGTAATGTTGAATTATGTTCTTACAATGATTTGTTTTCTTGATATGTACCTATCATTGAAAACTGTCTCCTTTATTATGCCTTGATTTTCGCGCCCAGGGTCTTATCTCAGAGCATTGGTCTCCTTTCTTATACGTTCCTCTCACGAACCGGCCATGACAGAATAGTAGTACCTATGGTTAGTATTATTGCTTAAATTTTTGTGCGGTCCATGTATTTTGGCCAATTGTTGTCTTTTATATTTTTCTGATCTGCACAAGAAACAAGTATGGCCATGTCATCGCCTGCACACTTCTATCTGATGGTCTGATCGCCATATAAGAGATGTTTTTAGTTTTTGAGACTTGTAACTAGCTTGCTGTATAGGTTTAGTTCAATTGTAATGTCTCAACTCTGAAGTTAATTTTCAGGTGAATTATGAGTTCAACACATCAACTGGAACGTTGGAACATCAGAATTCTAGGGAACATTTTATGTCTAATCTTTCCATGCTGTTAAAATGGTCTCCATTTTCCACAGAAGCTGAACTTCTAAAGCAAGTAAGCACCCAATTTTTTTTCCCTTTTGTATTCTCTACTAATCACTGATATTCATTAACATGCATGTTTCTTAATTCTGGACACATCTCAATCTACTATGTATCATCTCTCTCCTAACTCACACTTGCTTCATAATGCCTACTGTTTATTTGTTGAAATATCAGTTCCCCACTTAATTCCTTGAAAGGCGCTGTTATTTCATTTCACGGAGGTCATATTTCATCCATGTTATAAATCTGGTTTTAGCATTACTTCAACTTCCATTTCATCCTTAAATTTTAAGTGATCATAAGAATACTCCAGCATTTCATATTTATCATTGCATTCATATTAAAGTAAATGGTGCTTGTGTGTGGCATCCTCAAGTTAAATGGGGCTCCTGTTCCCATGATAATGTTCTCACCTTTGGGATAAAATCACATTTATCCAGGTATGAAGTTGAACTAAAGATGCTCGCATCTTATCTGATATGTTCTAAAGAAAAGCTATGAATCTCCACTGCCATTAGTGTTATCCTGATTCAAAGATTTATAGACCAGTAAACAGTTGTCTGAGGTGTGTCCTTTACGAAATAGAAGTTGATGATTGTGACAATACAGCTGAGCATCTCGAAAAACTTTGAAATGGCAATTTCTATGCTCTAAAATGGTTAACATGTTGTATTCTGTTTTATAATTTTAGCTACTGCAATACAAGTGTCCTTGATTGTATTGGCACAAGAATAAGGGGAGTCGATTAAACTTCATTTTTTCCTAGCATTTGTCCATGTTTGCCTTATTACGTACTTTGTGCATTATCAGTCTTCATTTTGGCAGAATGTAATATGGGGAGATTGTAGTGCTATTTTGATTGCACATTCTATGACATACTAACATTGTAAGGAAATTTGATACGATATAAAGTTTAGAGGGTATTTTGTTAATGACTTTGATTTCCACTTTCTAAAGTATGTTTCATTTGCTGTTTTAATCTGATGACAGTTTAATGATGTTGGGCCTCATGGCACAAAAGTAATCATATATAATTTGTGGCTAACCAATGAGGGCAAAGAGGAGCTGGACTTTGACACGGATCCTGAGGTTAAAATCTGTGCATTGCTTAATTTATTTTGTCCCTGAAATTTGGCCTTGATACCATTCTGTACAAGGACCTTTCTAATTTGTTGCGTGCAGGACATTCGTATTGGTGGGGAATCTAAAAAAATTGTGAATCCGATACATGAACATCACATTGCTAATAGATTGCAGTTTTCACTCCGGGTAAGTTTGTAATATATAATTATAACTAAATTAGGCGTATGAAAAGTTATATTTTCTAAGATCAGTTCTATCATCTTCCACAGGAATACTTGTCCATCTTGTATTTGCGGATGCCTCAGAACTTCAGTATAAAACTGCGTGGCCGAGTTGTTGAGCATCGCATTATTGCCAACGATCTTAAATATCCTGAATTCATCCTGTATAAACCTCAAAGTGGTGGATGTAGGGAGGTAATGTTTTGCTGTAACTGTATTTGTTTGTAGAGTTTGATCCATAAAAAGTAATTAATTTCTTTTTTTATTATATATTTGTTGTTCTGGCTTAATTATGTAGGGTGAGGTGATAACTACAATTGGATTTATAAAAGAAGCTCCACAAGTCAATGTGCATGGCTTCAATGTTTACCACAAGAATCGTCTAGTGCTGGTAACGGTTGTTTACTTACTTGCTTCTGTAGACAAATTAAAAATAGTCTTTTGGATAGTTGTTGATGCTCATAAGAGTTATAACCATCGCGTGTTCATTTTTATTCTCAAATGAATATATAATAATAAAGAAATGGAATACAAATAAATTTTAGTATATAGTTTCCAAGTACACAAAAACATTGACCCCAAAGTCTCAATTAATTGTTTGCTTTTGCAGCCATTTTGGCAGGTTGTTAGCTACTCAGACAGTAGGGGTAGAGGAGTTGTTGGTGAGAAGCTTACTAAAGCGTCCATCTTGCTCTACTTATTTCGACCCTTCTCATTTTAAGTAAGAATTGTTTAAAAATGTTGTCAACTGGTGGGTATAATAATTTCTTTGTATTGTTTTAGGTGTTCTTGAAGCAAATTTTATTGAGCCAAGTCATAACAAACAAGACTTTGAAAGAACTTCCCTTTTCCAGAAGCTTGAAAATAGGCTGAAGGAAATGACCTGGGAATACTGGTAAAGCTACTTATTGAACTCTCTGTTATCTTTACAAAGTGCCATATTCTTTAGTAATCTGCTAATAGCGGCTTCTCGCATTTGAAGTTTCTCCATGAACATGCTTTTATTCAACATTTTGGACGACTCTACACGTTATAATACCCCACAACTATAGTCTGTAAATTCATAAGAAATGTCTCAATGTATTAATTTTTGTCTCATTTGGAACTATGCAATCAAGCCTTCATATACTGCAAAATGAACTTTGGCAGGGACTACCATTGTGGGCTTCTTGGTTATCGGGTGTATAAGAAGCCTCGGACACCTATGATTACATCTCATAGTACACATCTTAGTGGTAAAGAACTACATGTTAGTTTGCTTAATGGTTCGGATTATGGGACTACGAAAACAGCTTCTATAGGCAGAAGATTTCAGCATACACCTGTGCTCAACTCCCACGGAATATCTAAACAAGGTATATTGCAAACAAGTAAGAGTTTTCCTTTACTAAGTCTATTAGCTATATCTGAAGCTGTTATTCCTTGGTTCAGGATTATCAGGCATGAAGAGGAAGGAGCTTGGTGACTCAGCAGAAGTTCAGATGGTCAAAACGCAGGTGTGGAAAGGAGCCAATCCTATTGCAGTGGAGCAAAATCAGGTATGCACTAGGATATGCTTGTTGTTTGAAATTTGTTGTATGGACTGTGAGGTGGGATTGATTAGTTTTTTGTTTGACCATTATTCATATACTTTTTTTTGTAGCCAAAGATTGGCCAGGAGGCTGCAAACTTGTTGCAAAAAAACAAGACGCTACGTGCAAAGTAAGTGCCGCTGAATATTATACATGCATTGGCTATTTGGTCAACTCTTCATTTACTGATAATGAGGTTCATTTGTGAAATGTAATACGATTTCTTCCATGTCCCACTAGTGTCGACTGAGTGCTTTTAAGGAAAGTAGTATTTTGGACAAAAAAAAAAGTGATCTGTATTTGACAACCGAACTGTTTGTTTTGTCTTTCAGGTGCTTGGAATATGAACAGAAGGAGAAAGAACTTAATTCTAAGGTACTTAATATTGTTACAAAACCTAGATGTAACAATATGATGTCATCATGTCACCAGTTTTTTGAAGTACTGGTAAATTAAAAGTAAAAACTAAGTATATCTCAGGAGTAGTGAAATAAGCTCCAGGTGATAAAAATGTTTAGCCCCATAAGTTGCCTTGAAGTAAGTACCCATTTCTTGGTTTTACAGGTGACAGAGCTTAGAGGTGAAATAGCCAAGTTCGAAAAAGAATATTCTCGATTACTGGCTGCAATGCTTGACTGAAATAGACCTGGCGAAGGAAGAGGTGTGCATGTGTAGATCCTGTATGCTCTGCTGCAATTCTTTCATTTGTGAAACGATGTTGTGTTTATTGTCTAGCTCTGGAAGGATATAAATCTTCATAATGGTTCTGTAAATAGAGTAGAGAGCTGTGGTTCATGGGCAACAATTGAGGCATTTTTGGGTAATTTCTGAGTTTTGTTCGTTCGCCTAGGAAATAACTTTGTACAAAGACCTTTGTGTAACATTTGAAGTCTGTATCTTTGATCAATTCTGTTATTTCTTCAAACGAAAGCTATAAAATTTGTCAAAACCCAATTATATAAAAGCTATGTTTGCAAAAAACACATACCAGAAATTGACTATTATGGCGAAAAACCTGCTCTAAATCCCTGTGATGGTATAAGTGCAGCCAATAGATTAGACACATACCATGAAAATGAATAGTGTGAAGAAGAAAAGGGAGAAATAACCTGCTCTCAATCCCTGAGATGGTGTAAGTGCAGCCAATAGATGGATAGAGAGTTCAAACCAGCAATTGTAGACTACAGATAAAAAAGGAAGAGTACATATATGACAAGTTTCAGCATTCTATTTCTGCTTGTGGTTCACCACTCTAATTTTGGCCCAAAATAAGGTTATCAAGAGAACTCCCATATGTATTCTATAGTAGTTTAATGTACATGAGATATTCGGTTGACTTTTTAGAGTTCTTCGGACTTCGGAGGAGGACGAGGTCAATAGAACAGATGCTGCATGATGCAAACCTGGACATAGCAGACCAGAATTCTTCAATCAGGCTAAAGTTTTCATTCATAGTCCTGTAGTAAACCTTTCATAATACTTAAGCACGTCAAATGCTTCCATTTTCAGATTCCCCAACATAGCAGAACAAAACAAAACCTGCAATAATCAACCTACTTGTATGATTCTTTCTTGTTCTTGAACTTGAAGGCTCAAATGCAGTTACGGAGTAAGATGAAAGTGAAATTGACCTTATTTCTGAACTTTCACGCCTTGCGTTGGGTCGTGGTAGCAGAAGGGAGAAACCTCATGAGGAAGCTGGAGAGTGACCAAATGCAAATGACCCCTAGGCACCGAAGGACATTCAGGAGTACACCCAAAGAGCTGTTTATGGCCAAATTATGTGAGGTCGTCTCTGCTCCTCTCACTGTCAGTGATAGGGCTGTCACCAATTGTGCTGCTCTATTCAGTTGGTGCAACCTATAAACCTGTCAAATATATGCAATCAAGTTTTATACCCAAATTTCAGTTATGAGCCCGAACTCAATCACGAGTGTCCTTACTTGAAATATAATTGGAATGACGGGCCATGATAGTGACTTCTTATATCTCGCGTATTGCTCAAATGCAAATTGGACCATGATGCCAACTAGGTAGGGAGCAAGAGTAGCAGAAGCTGCTGGGCCGGTCCATGGCCACACCAACCCCATAGTCACCATAGGAATGGTTAGACTTAATGCCAGAACAGCAACAGAAGAGATTCGTGATCCCAACTGGGGAGCCATGCTTCTGTTACTAGATTCTTGCTTGATGGGTCTCCTTGAATGATCTATTAGCCCGAGAAAAACACCAACCCCACAATAGAAAAGAGCTTCTGTGAAGAACAATATGAGGAAATCTGTGGATAGACAACAAAGATTGCTCAACAAACAGATTTAATAGTTCAAAAGCATATGAGGATTCGTTTAAACACACACTAATGTACAGAATAACTAGGCTTACCTGTCAACAATGAGTCCTCAAATATAGCTGTGATCATCCTACGCAAGTAAAGTGAGGGGAATATGAACGAGCCCACCAGGACAGCAGGGCCAATGAGGCACAGTAGGTCACTATTGCTTCTTTTGGGGTTGGGTGGTAAGATTTCATCCTCTCTTTTATACGGGCGATTGTAAAATGATATAAAACCTGGTTTTCCATTAGTTCCCTCTGCATGGAGAAATGAACCACTAGCAGAAAAATGACCCTCTACGCCACCTGTTTCAAGTTCACAGTATGTTGGATGGTCCCTAGAAGTAGCAAGCAGAGCATGTTGCCTTCTCAGAAACTTTCCATTCAGCTTCAGGACCTCATGTAGGGAGTGACTAGACTTGGCTGCTCAATGAAACAGAAGAAAAGCATGAAACAGAGTCACATTCAAGTAGGACAAGCCAGCTCAGAAATTAGCAGAGTAGTTAAGAAGTTGATATATTTGTTCATATTAATTGAAATAGCTATAATCAACAATTAAACAATATAACATAGGCTTTATGGTGATTTATTGTATCAAGCTCACTTATAATAGGTTCATCAGAGATTAGATCAAATTTTGAGTGAGTTATATCGCACTTAACAGATAGTTCACAGTTTAAGAACTTCACAGTACATCCAAAAGTTAAGAAAGTTGCCTTCAATTTTGAGCTGCTGCCCATCACAATGCTGCCTGTTATACAGTCCAGGTAATCTGGCCAGCTGAAAATTAGAGCATAAGAGTTACACAAGTCGAAAAACTATAATGGCATGAATTTATGTGGAAGAGATTCTTATCAAAAGATGAACCTGATATCAGATTCTATTAAAAGGGAAAGTCACATAAGAGTCAGGCACAGATCAGAATGTGGGATTTTAAGCTATTCCGTAGCAGTTAAAGATGCAACCGATGTTCATAGTCATGTTTTGCATAAAATATCAGAACCACTGAATTTAAATGTATGAGATATACACCAAAAAAATAGTGTAGCTCCTCAATACCAACAACAGTGGTAAGAGGTCAAATCACGAACAATCTACTTACCAACCATAGTCCATTCAACACTCTTCTCCATAATAGTTTCTGTTGTATGGCTTACCTACTGTCCATGGCTTTTCCTTTTTTTTTTCTTTATACAGAACCATATTTTTATCCAATTCACTTGAAAAAAAACTGCTTCCTAACATGTATGAAAATTTGAAAACAATTCCCAGTTTATCCCGTACAAATTGATTTTATTTCTTACAATGAGGTTAATCCAAAAAAGATTCTTACAGAGATGGAACACAAACTTAATAAATCCAATATGATAAGAATTAGATAACGAGTATTTGAGTGTACTAATATCAAACATGGTAGCAATTCAAGAGCTCTGAGCGTCAAAAACCTATCTTAGGAAGTCATCTCTTAGGTGTAGCCTTGTAGGACTCACCTTTCAAACAACAATGCATATTAACCATACAGGTTCTTAAAGATTGTAGAATACAACTTCTCGAAACGCATATAAATGAAAAAAAAAAGCGTCAATTAAAGAGAATCTCAGCGCATTAGGGTAACCAATTAGTTCCACTTTACAAGGCTAAGCACTTTTCTTTCCGCTCTCATAGCCTACAACAAGGAGAAGAGCCAGTCCAACCAAAGTAGTCCATCATCACTTTGTGTCCATGCCCCAATGGAAATGTTACAAGATGGTTTTTCATCCAAAACTAGTCAGCTGATGTCATCCTCAAAATGCCATTCAAAGAAACAAATAAGTTCCAGTGAAGGGAAATGGGTAAGTTTGTGTACACAAGACATATAAACCTATAATGTAGGTCTCAAATTTGACCCAAATAATATTTAGAATAATATGTTGGTGTGCATTGAGAATCATGCCTTGATGTAAAACAAAGAATCTGTTACCATACAACCACATGAACAATGAACAGTACTGGAACAAGAGACAATCAAGCCACTGAAGTGAAGCATACAAGGAGCACCCAGAGCAGATTCAAAAGTCATAACTTTAGAGGCAACTCCACTGAATCCACAGAGAAAGTAGTGAAACATACCTGGGAAAAACGCCTAGTGGGTTGCAAAGCAGAAGAAGTGGAGGTTGCAGCACGAGGGAATGACGAAGAACCAATTTTGAGTACCATAGTTTGTTTGCTCAGGAACAATGGCAGGCAGCTGATTCTGCTATGGATTTTAACGCAGACCCAGTTGTTTTGGCAGAGAAGAAAATAGGAGAAAGTGAAGAAACCGAGGTATGAGCTATGGAGTTGGAGGGAGAGCAGCGAACAAGAAAGACTGCTCCTTCATTTTGTTTTATATTCGTTTTGTAGCTCTTGAGGTTTCTCAGCGGCGGATCATGGGGACAAGCCCCGCCTTTTAGCCTACTAGGTTTCTTAGGTTCGAATCCGACCAAACCCAATGTAAAGATAAAATTGATTCGTATTAATGACACATTGACATGTGATATTTTCACTCCTTAGAATTAATAAACCCCTTTTTTCGAAAAAGAGATTTTTTTTTTAATTTAAGCAAGGGGTTACTCCATGTCCTAACCCCAACCTTTTGGATATTCTCAAATCCTAATCCAACCAAACTTAATTTCTCATGTAGCAACATTGACCAACAACTATTGTACTTTTCATTTAAGGAAGGTAACGGCAGTTATGTTGGACATGTAAAAAGTCTATTATGCCCTCTACAATTGATGGTTGAATATGTTGCCCGAGACCATCATCTTCACTCTTCACTCTTCACCTA
>JAYMSV010002378.1:0-11184 GCA_036897745.1 Erodium moschatum
AAATTTAAGTAAAGGGTATAATCGAAAGATCACTATTAGATAGGCCATTTCGCAAAGACTCAATCCGTATAGGCCAAATATTAAAAAAACAGGAACCTCATTCTTTTAATATTTGGCCTATACGGATTGAAAACAATTAAATAAAAATACAAAAAACAATTAAAAATATAAAAAATTATTCAAAATTATAAAAATAATGTTATATAAAAAAAAATAAATGTATTCTAACACGCAACAGACAACGAAGCGTGCCTTAAGGCCATTGGCGAAGCAATATGCCATCTTCTGCTTGCCATCGCCTATAAAAGAAGAATGATGCATGTAAAAGAATGTGCCTCAAGGCCATTGAAGAACTGCAACAACTTGTGCATAAAGTGTCTGGATAGATTTGGGCAAAAGTGTGCAGGTTTGGCTTTTTCACTGCAATAATTTACGATCCTGAAAAGTGATTTGAGGTATGAGGGGTTTGGTCAGTTGATTTTGTCCGAGATTATGATGATGAAATGTAGAGATTTTAATGAAATAATTAGGTCATTTTTCTATGTCCTTCAAGTTGTTGATGATGAAATTTTGGAATTTCTGAAAAATAAAAAGGAAGTATTTTTAATGAATATGTGAAAGTTAATAAATTAAGAAAATTAATACAAAGTAAGAAAAAATGAATTTTTATTTATCTTCAATGTAGAAAAAACTTATTTTTAAAATTTTTGATTTTATTTCAAAATTGCTAAAGTAAATAAATAAAAACTAGAAAAAATTGATGTTTTAAATAAAAACCTGATTTAAAAAAATATGATTTTTCATAAAATGAAAACTGGATTTCAAAATAAAAATGTATTTTGAAAGTAAAATAAAAAACGGATTGGTTTTCATAAAATAAAAATCTGAATTTTAAATAAAAACTGAATTTTTAGAAGAAAAAACATATTTTATAAAATTAATTATTTTCTAAAAAAGTATTCATAGAAATTGGAATAATAGTATTATCTACGGATAGGATCTGAGAAATCGAAAATATTGTTTGAGGGGTTTTCCACATTTTAAGATTAAGCTTATTTTACCCATTCCCGTCCCGTTTGGCATCCGATTGACCTCGTTCTTGCGCCAATATTATATTTTTTTCAAACCTACAAAAAGAGATTAATGATGAATATTTTTGGAATAATTGAAAAACATCGACAATGAACGAGGTTATCCATTCGAAACACCGAGTCAATTAATTATTCACCTTAAACCTAAATTTAGGATAAGAAGCGAGGATAAAATTCTGTAGAGCTCAATAAATTGTGGCACTTTAGGTGCTAAAATGCATCTGCACCAGGACATTATTGGAATTTTATGAAAATATGTCATGTGTGAAGCACATGACTATTATTCTTCCAAAAGCGGGAGGAAAAGAGTGACATGAAACTTTTGCAAACATTAGGGTATTGGATCTAGTAAATTGTTGGGATTTAGACACGTAATGAAAATCATGAGGCTCTAATTATTCAAGGCGGCCAAAGACTTCAGGATCATTATTATAGCATGCCACAAGGATAATTTTAAATATTGTCGTGAGGAGAGTTGGTAGTGGCTGCTCAGTTATCTCTTGGTGAATCTCTTATATGCCCTAAATGTGTCAAGGGGTACTCGCACGGCCGAATAGCCACAATGAATGGGCCCACGGATAGCCCTACCATACTCGACCCCGTTTTTGTTTATTTTCCAATTCCACACCGAACTCACCCTACTACAAATGCTCTTAGACGTATATTCTAATATGCAATGGTCGCCCATGGCTTGTGGATTAGTTTGCGGAATACATTAGATCAGATGATCGAATCAATGAGTTTCGTCGATTTCTTTATGAAATATGTTTTCCGAAACTATGCGGATAAAAAACTCGGTTTCATTGATTCTTTAATAATGATGTTCGTGGAGTCCATGTGAGTAAAAGACTGAGCGAATGTTACGATAAAGGAATTGAGGAGCCGGCTCGATGGGTCGTCGGTTAAGTCGCATGCCACAACCAATAAGATTGTACACATGGCAAGAAATAGAAAAAATATAAAGTAACGACTAGTTCTCTCCTATGGTTACCTCTCTTCCTCCTTCTATAAATTAAGTGCCTTCGACGATGATGATAATGAAGAAAGTGACGTCCCCCTTTCCCTCTGGCCATGGTTGTAAAAGGCGGGCGCCTAGGGGCCCAAAATGAGAAAAACGCCGCGATTCAGGCTAGTTGGGCGAGGCATAAACCTTGTTCATGACCGATTAGGCGGGTTGACCGGTGACTAGGTGGACCAGCGGCGACTAAATCTAGGGGCAAAGTGTGCAACTTCGGTTCTATGGCTACATGTGCGGCTGGAACAGGAACACGAGACGAATGGGATGACTCACGTTCATGTTGGATCACTGATGTAAACGAAGTTTATGGAGTTATGAAAGAGGAAGTGGGAAGAAAGGAAGTTGTCCAGGGAGTTTAGAGAGAGAAAGTGATAAGAAATGAAACTAATGGAAATGATGTAAGTAAAAGGATATAGAATCATTAAAGGAGTGTCTTGTCTTTCTTTTGAATAGGTCTTGTGAGTCGTGCAATGATTATTAAGATCATGTACAGTGGATAGACTCGCATATAAGACTCACATATGAAACTCACGTATGAGACTCTGCAAAAATGTGATGCGAGTCCCTTAAATTAAATTGTGTTCCATAATGTGAGACTCACATTCTGAGTTGATGCTGGGTTTTTGTTTTTTTTTTCTCGATTCGAAGTGTAAATCAATGTTTTTTTTGTGATCAAAGACATTAAATAAATTAATTTAGAAAAATACGAACCTAATGACTATAAATTTGTAAATTTTGGACAACGTTTACATAAAATCGGATTTTTTAGAGACCATGTGACGCGTTTTGATTGGTTGACCGCGACTCGCGACTCACAATTGTGAATATTTCCTTCAAAATGTTTCTTCACCATATGAGCACAACCAAATCCTGCAGTGAACATCACTAGAGAATAAGCAAAGCACTTTTATTTCCTTCCAAGTCAAGTTTTTACATTATTTCTGCACACCACCACCTCCACTCTTCCATCTCCGGAAAATCTTGGACACCAGATTATTACGAAACGAATGGTGAAGCATCAGATCAAATCTGAGACTAAAACTGCTACTCAAGTTTCCCGAGATTCTACAAACACTGATGTTGTCCTTCCAGGCACTACGAAGCTCCCCGAGGATGTTTCGTACTTGGAATTCTTGACTATGTCGTCACTTGACGACACCTGTACAGCGTAGAATGCACAAAAGCCACAATTAACATTTAGCTAAATAGCATAACTAGAAATTACCAAAGAGAGAACCTGTACTGAGTGAAGCTTAAGGTTTTTGGCCTTCAAGGTCGGACTGACAAATGACACCTCGGACGGACTTGCATTGAAGATGACAACGATGTAAGAATGTCTGTACAGATCAAAGAGAAACAACTGCGTTACTAATCGTGCCAGTGGCATCATAAGGTAAATAGTTAGATTTCACCAACATGGGATCCAGTTGGGATAACCCCGGGACACCTTCATGCCCATCTTCAATGCTCATCACTATCACACCAGGAACCCATGACGGGCCCGTATTGTGGAAACGTACACGCTCCTGAAAATATACGCAAAATTGAATTAACGTAACCCGAGTTTTGCGTTGTGGGTTTGGCGGAGTTTTCTCACCTGGATGGCATTTGCTGTTCTCAGGCGGAAAAGAGGCGAGGAGTATCGAATGCGCAACAAATTTGTAAAGTTCTCTACAGCAGCAAGGATGTGACTTTTTTGGGGTTTAAAGGATGGATCTGCCAATCTCGGTTTCATTCTGAGTGGAAAAGAAAAATTCACCTTCAGAAGAAACTGAATAAAAGCAAACAAAGTTCAGCTGAATGCTTACAGTGGCCAGCTATGTTCGTTTTTCCCTTTTGGAGGAAGGCCGACACCCCAATTATTACAACTGTAAGTGAAGTCTAGCCTGAAAAGATAATGTGAGTAAGTGAGCAACTGAAAATATCAACAGACAAACATTCTAGGAGCTAATTTTGATATATAAAGACTACTGCGGAGTATCTTAAATTGATAATAACATTGGACCTGTTGAACCAATCACCAGAGTTGTAGGAGTCACGATCAAGTGATTTTGATCGTAGCATCTCATCACCAGCATGGAAAAAGGGTATTCCCTAACAAATCAAAATCACTTGTATCAGACAGAGAATAACAAAACTGGACCTCAAGCTACAAATTTTGCACTGTCAGTAATACCATCAAAAGTTGAATTTATTTTATATTGTTTAAATTCAAGAAAAGTTTTTGTACATTTTAGAAGATTGTTTGAGTTTTTTATTGTTTTTTTCATTTTTTTTATTCAGGGGTAAAATCAGAATCATAAAAAAAATATTGGAGAAGTCCCGTGACCAAATTTACCCTTTTCCGTTAAACATAATCGACGATGTAAAAGAAATATTCTTCACGGTACCAACTTGTGATGCTTTTTAGAAGACAATACCAGCTTGCAAAAAATGTAAACCACACGGTCAAGTTTTGCAATTATCCCTTGTTTTTCTGTCCACTCCATTCCCGATATTGAACTCAGGGGAAAGCAAATAAATATTTAATAGCAAATATTATGGAGTAGTGATGAAACCTGCGATAATGTGATTATACTGGTTGCCAAATGGTTTATTCTGCTTCTCTCGTCTACGGATATGTCCATTGGAGTCTGTAAGTGAAGGGACCACATTTAGATTAAATGTAAAATGCTTCAATTGGAAGAGTATTCGAGTCTTACCTTTAAACTCACTATGTCGAACAAGGTTTCGTTGTCATGAGCAGAAACATAATTTATCTGTGAAGACGATAAATATGTCGATCAGATAGTTTCCAGAAGTTATACTTTTAAAAGAGCGCATGATCAAAGATAGTTCTTACCGTGTCTATGGGACTTAAAGCATATGCAACGGGTCCCCCACCGAAAGTTAGAACTTCAGAACCTTTTACCTGGGGAAAAATACTGTAATATAATACGGGAGTATAAAATATCTAATTGTTTTAATTGCACTGAAGCTATTAAATACCTCGACCCCTTCGCTGTTGGTTAGCACAAAATCCCTCAAATTTGCAGCCATGCCGACCTGAATTGGATATGATCAAATCTAATAAACACAAAATTTAGGCTCTTCCAAATTGCGTGGTATTAAAATTGGTAAATAAAAAACATGAATATAACAATTTCCCATATGGGTAAATAACAAACTCAGTTTCACATATTTTAATCTCGATTTGTTATCGTAGACGGTTAATGATAAGCAACTACATGTTTAGGCGACCCATACAAAGAAAATTCTCGTGTTCTCGGAGATTGAAATACAGAAAAGCATTTAAGACAATAAACCTGGATGTGATCCCTTGATGTAGCAAGCATGCCCTCTTCAACAGATTCCCCGCCATGATCATGACCACTAGGCTGCAACAGAAACGTATCAGCTGAACCGTATAGCAGGTATCATTGTCAATTGACTGACCAAAAACAAAAGCAGACAAGTTTGCTACTGAAAATGATGAAGAAATTTTCAATGGATTCAGTACAGAAACAAGTGTGATAGTGTTGACAGAATAACAATTTGTTCCTAGTAGAAAAGAAAAGTCCAAAGGAACACGTAAAGGAAAAATATTAATTACCTGCAAAAATAGACCGGTTACAAATCCTTGCTGAAGAGGATGGCCGAATGGAGATCCGCCAAGCATAGCATCTCGAATTCGGTCATTAAAGCTGAAACAAAGTTTCAGATAATTTGTAGGCTAAAAACAATTCAACAGATAACCAAACTATGACTAAACGGACCCAGATGTCTTAAATGTAGTATTTATGGAAACGAAACGACGGGTCAGTTTTTGAGACGAAAGGTCACTAGGGGGTCAGTTTCTGTAGTAGTTATCCCTACTATTAATCATGGCTAGGACTTTTCATTTTAGCATATATAAAAAAAAGTGACAATGGTAGCTAACACAGTGGAAAATAGCAAAAAGTACCTCCCAATTCCAGTTCCACAGATATTGTTCTGCGATGCATTCACCCCACGTCCATTATTTGCAACTTCACCAAAGTCCCATCCTTCCCCATACCTAGGAGTAGGAACATAATTACAACCAATGAAGAAAGGATAAAAGCATACAAAAGGTAAACAGCAGAATCAAGTAATGACTCCGAACATACATATATATACTTGACCCATCAACTCCATCTCTTTCTCTTGTTAAGCTGTTGAGTGCATCTTTTGCTTTCACCTATGCATGAAATAAAAAGATCACTTTTTGTTGCATAGTTCTTACACGTTGGTTTTGATAGCTCTTAACTGAATTGGATGAGAACATCAAACCAAAATAGATTCTAGACCTATTTTGTTTTTCACTCTAAGCATTTTAAACAACTCAATGTAAATAATCACAAATACAGAGAAAGAGAGAGAGAGGTTACCATCGTACGCTTCATTATATGACCCATTAGGTCAAACCGGAACCCGTCAACCTGACAAGTCAATTAATAAATAAATAAAATACAGTGCTTCTGCTCAATTCTGAAATAATAATAGTGCATAGAAGTTATACTCTGTCCTGGAGCAATATCTCAGCACTATTGTGGTCAAGAAGAAAGCAACACTAGTTTAGTTCCATTGAGAAAAGTATTCTCAATTCTGTATGGACTATGAGATCTTTGATGAACTGTAGAAATCATTTCACATTGTAAATTATCACCTTGTAATTAACTGCCCAGGACAAGAGGTCGTCAACTATCAAACGCTCAACCATAAAATGCTCACTAGCAGTGTTATTAACACATGTACTGTTCTCGATATATCCATCTGTGTTTCTCCTCAGATAGTAACCTGGAACAATCTATAGATAATGTATGTCAGTATAGACATATAACGATGAAATATACTTTTATCCGAAAAAACAATGAAATCACGACCTTATCCATAACAGAATTGTGACTTGATGGTCCACTTCCATGCAGATGATTATAGACAACATCCAACACAACGCGAAGGCCAATACGGTTAAGAGCCTGCAATAAATATATATATCACTGAGAAAGGAAAAGAATGACACACTTCTTATGAGCACCAAAGACGCCAACAATGGTCTCACAGAATAGAGTGAGAGCAAGATATGCAGCTTTATTATGAAAAATAGAAGACACACCTGAACCATCTTTCTGAACTCAATTGCACGACACGGACCATCTGGGTTACTTGCATAGCTTCCTTTAGGGACCCCCCAAAGGACAGGATTGTACCTTTTGTAGGAATATAAAAAGAAAAGGAAAAATTAGAACAGAGATATAAATGAACCTCATAAAGCATATTCAAACTGGGAACCTACCCCCAATTGAACCCATCATCATCTTGGATTGCTGTGATGAGAGCTTGTTGTTCATCTGAGTCTGGTGGTAATTTTTCCAGTACTTTGGCATCTGTAAGTGATTGTACATGAGCAGACAAACAATTCTGTTATGGGCCTGGTTTGAGAGTTAATGAGTTGTATTAGGAATAGGTAAGTTGAGTAGGTTTTGGTAAGTAGAATTGTAGTAGGACTTGGTGAGCAAGTAATCTCTTGGCTATATATACCAAGAGAGAACAATCAATAAATCAGACTAAGAATTATAAAGGAATATTTTGGTCTCTCTCTATAAGGTCTTTGAGCTCCCTTTATAACGAGCTCGTATTCGGGTTCCATGGCGCGAATCCAGGCACGTAACACTTCGTTTCAAAAAAAAAGAAATGAGCCCATATAAACTATGTACACCTGAATCAATATCAATTTCATTCGTCACAAAATAGGCTATTCCATTTCAACGTAAAACCATTTGAGAAGTAAAATAAATAAATAAATAAAAAAGCTTGCCTCTCCTTCTTCATCAATGGCAGCACATGATAAGGCTATAGCAAACATAACAATGCAATAAAACAGAGGGGTACATGGTTTGTCATGGTGGATTGCTCAAAATGGAGAGAAATGGTACAATACTCAACTTAAAGAACGGTAAATATGTACATCAGATTAAATGTATTATTAATTCCTACCTAGATTTTTTCAAAAAAATATTCCTACCTAGACTGATAAACCAAGAATCACATATATTTATCACACATATTTCTCTCCATGAATGCTTCTCATAGTCCAGGGAATGAGTTGGAATCTTACCTTGACATGGAAAAGGACAATTGATATAAGAATCCCCCAATACAAATAATATTTAGATCTTTAATTACTCATTATATGACACCTCAAAACAGACAAATTAAGCAACATTATAAATAGGAAGAACATAAAACTTGTGAAGCAAATTAGATGCAACTGGAACCAAAAATCAGCTATGGACTTTTTAAAACAACAGCCAAACACAACATTGGGGGAAAAGAAAAGAAAATTTACGTGGACAAAACAATACAAAATGAAAATCTTAGTATTTTCCATGACTAGAAAACATGATTATCTATGAGAAGTCATAAGTAGTCAACAAAAGAGCATAAATAAAAAAAAATTAAGAAGAAGCGAAAAAGTCAAGCATCATGAGATTCGAACTGAGTTACTGGAACACTTTCTTGATCACAATTTCATAACTATTTCATCGTTTCCATCAAATCAAAACCAGAGAACACCAAATTGCTATGATTAGCACAGAGAAAAAAGAAAGCTAACCAAATGGGTCGAGATTTCTCATAAAAGTAGAGGTCCTGAGATTGACAATCCACGCTTGTTCGAGATATTCCGAACTAACCTTCTGAGCAACCGTAGGATTCATATCACCAAAGTATTGACTGAAACGAATAATATGTAATCAATATTAACACAAACGCAAGCAAATAAAATCATATACAAAAAAAATATAAAGCTGAATCGTAATGTTAAAGTATTCCAAGGGTTTTACAGAAACCATATCAGCAAATAGACTTCACAACAGATTCCTCATTCAAGGCATATGTATTCTCTAACTATTAAAATAATAGTTGTCAGGGCTTCACTTTCTATATCTTCAACAACTATAAGAAGGGGTCTTTGTTTCTGTCAAGAGATCCGGAATTTCAAATTAGGGGATACATATTGGATTAGTACCAGAGAGAATGAATGAATGGTTATTTCTACTTTAGTTGAAAACCCAAATGACTGGTTTACCTTCAAAGCTAACTCTAAGACTTAACCAATAGCATTTCAGCTCGATATTTTCTTTTCATGAATCAAAATGAGAGGATTATTTTATTCCTACAAGAAAATGAATATGGCCAAATAAGCAAAAACAATAGTGGTGTTCTTAATTGTGTAAAGCATGAAAAATTCAATCTTTATGGACGCATTTGCATGCCACTGCTCTAAAACATCTACATGCAATCTACAGGTGAAGGCGAAACAAACGTACGCATTTATGTTCTTTCTAGTTGGTTATGAAATAAGGAGATATACATCCCCAGTCCAGCTGCATTCCCTCAACTACTTCTAATTCGTTATCTAAAATATTCCCATCCTGCAACAGTTAAAACAACTTAAGACCAACAAATAATATAAGAGGCATGATGACAAACAAATATGACATGTAAAACGCATATGCAGAGCATCAGCAATACCCATGTTGAATAACATAAATTGAAACAAAAATATATTTCAAGCTAGTATTCAGTAAATCTTTATCAATTCCCCCATCCAATAAAAAGTTATTTTGGAGAGCAGGATATACAATATTAATTAGAACCACATGTGTATGTAGAAACCATTGACTTACCGCAATTGTCATGGAATCACATATTTCCTTTTATTTTATCTATCCATAAGATTATCAAACACAAGTCAGTGAAAAAATGAAACTATTACACGTCTCATAAAGCTTAACGTATACCGATAGATAAGTTTGCTAATGAATTCAATAAAGACCAAAGCATTTGCAAAGTTAGTAACTCAAATTTGTGCAGAAGTTCTTATCTTACATCAATTCATATTCAAAAATTGATAAACCGCAAACAATAACCGAACTGAATTGAAACAGAAAACAAACAGCTGCAGTAAGTTTAGTATCAACAAATTCGACAGGGCAAAGGGTCAAGAGTCGTTTTCACCTTTCCATCCATAGAGATTGGCTCATCAAAGTCTTTATCAACTAATTTTAGAAAACTGACTCAATAATTAGATGGTAGGTAACATTAGAAAATAGGATTAACAACTAAAGACATGTTCCAATTTCCAAACTAAGTAAGCATTTACCGGCACGGGAAGGCCTCATCCATAGAATTGGCACTGAAAATCCTAAAGTTGTATGACAATTTTAACAATGTAATCTCAACACATTAGACAGCAGAAGATTCCAAAATAATATAACACTTTGCATCAACAAACGTATCCACTATTTTTCATCTGAAACAAATATAAGAACAGTTTACACTAAGATTTATAAACAGATAAAAAATTATGTTATAAACAGATTTATCTTTAGATAGATTACCTGGTGAGCAATCGATGCTCTCCTTGTTGACATGCCGGAAAGTGAATCGGAGCGTTCGGTGAAAAAGGGTAATGGAGGACGGGGCAGAATTCAGCAAGGGTCTCCTCTACATATACCGGGGACGCGAACTGTGTATCATATCACTCTGCCTCATACAATGAAAATTTATTAATCTACAGTACAGAATCAAAACCCTAAAGCAACTGACGCCGATGAGAAGGGCCTAAAAAGAATGGAGTTTCAGGCAAGGTCGGCCGCACACATAAACACACGCGCAGAGGCGACCATTTGTATCCGAGAAATGACTCCAACACAGTAAACTCATGGTGCGTAACGGCCAGAGGGAAATCAATGCTAGAAGCTGAAAGAGAGCAAGCGTTATCGAGAGCTGAGAGTCCAGGATTCAGAAATAAGCGTGAGAGGAGGGTGCCACGTTGGCTGTTGTTTTGCTATTACAGTATTTAGGGATTGTATGATATGAAACTTCAACAAATGAGTTGGTAAGGTGCTCGCTTTCTATATCTAAGGTCGCGTGTTTGAGTCTTAGCAAATACTTTTTATGCATAAATATTATGGCTTTGATGATTGATTCCACCCTAACTAGGACAAGATGTGGTGTAATGCAGGGCGGGTCGGTGATAACCAACCTGACTAGGGAAAAAATGGGGTG
>JAYMSV010002379.1:0-11183 GCA_036897745.1 Erodium moschatum
TTATCGCAGCTGAAAACTTCAGTAATACGCATAAAACTATCATGCTAACGATGACTGTCCAAATGAGTACGCTTCTATCACTTCTCCTAGCTCGACTTGGGTAGAGCTATCGTGCCTCAAATGCTCGTCGGTCATGCTAAGGAGAGCTCATGGGATTAAGAACGTCAGCTACTCGATGAGGCATCCTAGAGAAGGAGGAGTTGGATCAAGGAACGGTACGTTCCTCCTCATCCGTGTCCCGTGATCTGGAGTATTATTATACCTTGCAAAACGGAAAGAAACAAAGAAAATAAAGCAGAAACAGTTGATCATAATGTCCCGAAATTGGAAGAAAGTCGAGGAGGAGGCATCGGTAGAGACCAAGGCGGTGTATACATCAATGGTGGAGGCTGAGTCGAGAAAGAGGTCTGAGACGACGTGGACAGTGACAACAGATCCAGAGGTGGAAGGATCGTAGCTGAGATCGGGGCGTCGAAAGGAAGAAACCGGGACACATCACCGGATAGGGGTTACCGGGCCAGATCATCGGAGAAGGGTTATCGGGGCAGAGCATCGGGGAGGAGGCGACGTCACGAACGCTGAAGACGGCCATGACGGCTAGGGCCGGCTCTCTCCATTATCCTTTGCTTACTTTATTTCCCTTCGAAGAATTGGAGTACTTGTAAAATAAAATTTTCTCACAAATATTCATGAGAACATTTCCCTATCCACAAAACGGTGCGTTTTGAACTTCGCCCTTCTCGCTCCAGCAATACAGAATCGCAGAGCATCGCGAAGGCGAAGAAGATACAGAGCTCACCGAGAGCTAAGCCAAGTCAGGTTCTCTGTAAAAAGACGATCACAGAGCAGAGTTGGCCTCAGATTCGCCGAAGCGCTCTCTGCTGAACTGAAGAAGCAGCAATGGCGTACGTTAGCATGGGAGAGGCTCACCGGAGAATCACCGACTACCTGAATCGCTTCTCCGACGCCGTTTCGTACCAAGACGGAGCCTCCCTCAAGCAACTCCTCTCCCTCTCCTCCGATTCCCCTCCTCTCCTCGCCCTCGCCGACGGCCTCAACGTCTTCCAGGTCCGATTCATCATCTCCTACCTCCGTCAATTCGCTTCTCAATTCACGATTAGGGTTTTTTTTCTTCGTTTTTTCTGATTCGTTCGTCGATTTTGTGCTCGCAGGACTCCAACAGGTTGATCAAGCAATCTGAGAGATACGCCCAGTTCGGAGAAATCGTTTCCCCTCTTTTCCGAGCTCTGCAGAGTTATCGCCTCGGCAATTTGGTCGAGGCCTATCAAGCATACGAGAAATCTGCCAAGTACTGAGCTCTATTTGAACTTAATTTTTTGAATTTTTGTTTCTAATCTATTTTTATGTTGTTTGGTGGATTTGGGGTTTATTTTGTGTTGTTTTGGAATCCAGTGCTTTCATTCAGGAGTTCCGGAATTGGGAATCATCATGGGCTCTGGAGACCCTTCATGTCATTGCTTTTGAAATTAGGATACTTGCTGAAAGGGTATTTCTCACTGTGACAAAGTTGGATACTTTTTTTTTGTATTGGGTGTAAGTGTATTTGATTCTTGGTGTTTCCATTGTAGGCTGATAGAGAGTTGGCTTTGAGCGGAAAGTCCCCGGAGAAGCTGAAAGGGGCGGGTTCTTTTCTCATGAAAGTTTTTGGTGTTCTTGCTGTGAGTGTCACTCTTTTCACATTTGCCTTCTAGTTAGAGTTTTTCGTCTTTCTGTAATGGGTACTACTGTATTGATGATTTATTGGTATGAAGATGTGTTTTTGTAACCTTCTAAATCTGTAAAAGGACGTGTTGTTTCTAGGGGAAAGGGCCAAAACGTGTCGGTGCATTGTATGTGACTTGCCAGTTATTCAAAATTTACTTCAAGGTAATTATTTATGGTTATCTTGCTATGACAAGTGCGACTCTACAGATTTTTGGCTATGTCATATTTGCTATTTACCAGACCAGTATCGTTTTTAGTTATTTATATGTTTTGCCCAGGAAAGATATTGTGAAAAGGGCTAAAACTTGAACCAAAGTAATTGCTAATGTTTCTCTTGACTTGTAAAGGAAGGTTGGGTGTTCATTTCATATATTTTTCTACTTTGCAGCTTGGCACGGTTCACCTATGTCGCAGTGTGATCAGAAGTATAGAAACTGCTCGAATATTTGATTTTGAAGAATTTCCTAAGAAAGACAAGGTTGGATTATTACATGGGTGATTTTTATTTGTGATTGTTTCCTGAGAAGATTTATTGACACAATATCATATTTCAGGTCACCTACATGTATTATACTGGCCGTTTGGAAGTTTTTAACGAAAACTTTCCTGCTGTAAGTGATTTGAATCCTTAAAGCTTAGGATATACTCATGCCTTAAAATCTTCACTCAGTTTTGTATGTTACTGATGAAAATTGCTTATTATGATGTTTCCTGAGTTGAGTCTTGTCTGTATCATCTTGGAACTTGATATGTTAGAAGTTAAATAATTTGTTTGTTAATTCGCTAACTACTCTTGAGTCTACTTCTTTCACCTGGCAGGCTGATCACAAATTATCATATGCCTTGATGCATTGCAACCCTCGCAGCGAAGCAAATATAAGGTGCGGTTTACTGTCCTTATTTCATATAGTGAGTATTGCGTAAGTGTCATATATTGACTTTGAGGTTATCTTTTTGAGTACTTTTGGTACTGGTTTATAGTCTTGCATTTGAATGGCCTGGGTTATTATTTCTAATAGTTGTGTTTTAAGTTCAAACTAGTTACAAACAATTAGCCTTGGAAAGTTTACACATCCGTATGGTGTCTTGCAAATTGTTTGTGCTCTTTATTTGTACTGCAATATTAGTTTTGTAATATACATTCAATTTGTATGAAGTCGAATTTTGTTTCGCAATATCCGTGGATGAATTTATGTGTTCACTTAAAATGTCTACTTTTCCATATACTAGAATTTCTGCGCATAGTTGTTAATCTTGCATGATTTTATATATTTTGCGCTTATGTGACACTGGATTACTCACTTTTCCCTCTGCTCTTATTGGATCAGGATGATATTGAAATATCTTATACCCGTGAAGCTTTCAATTGGCATCTTACCCAAAGACTGGCTCCTAGAAAAGTATAACCTACCTGAGGTATGCACATTCAGTGTTCTATATTCTAACTCGAATGACTAGTGATTTGGTTTCAGTATCAACAATGTTCAGATACGTTACAAGCATTTAGGTGAAACCTCTTGCTTGTTGATCCTACTTATCTAACCAATGGTTTTACTTTCACAGTACAGGAATGTTGTGCTTGCTCTGAAGAGAGGTGATCTTCGTCTTCTTCGACGTGCTCTCCAAGAGCATGAAGATAGGTATGTGTGTTACATTTGCATACACAAACATTAAATCTATACTCCCTATGTCCCAAAATAAGTCTCATTTACTTAACAAAGATTAAGAAAGGACACTGAATTTAGCAAAGATGGTGTAACAAAGTAAATTTAATTGATTTGAGAGAGAGATTCTAACTTTTATCTGTTTTATCAGGCTCTTGAGATCAGGTGTGTATCTCGTCCTAGAGAAGCTTGAGCTCCAAGTTTACCAAAGATTGGTGAAGAAAATGTAGGCTCTGTTCATATCACATTTTAATGATATTATTATAGATATGCTTCGAACATTGAAGATCGTTACTTGTCATCCTGCAGATACATCATCCAAAAGCAAAAGGACCCAAGCAAAGCCCACCAGGTGAAGTTGGAAGTGCTTGTTAAAGCATTGAAATGGCTTGATATGGACATGGATGTGGATGAGGTATCGCTCTCTTTTCTCTCTTTCCCATTGTCTATAGACTACATAAAATCTCTCTCTCTCTCCCGCTCTCGCTCACTCTGATGAGAGATTTTTTGGTGCTTGTAGGTGGAGTGCATAATGGCCATTCTGATATACAAGAATCTGATGAAAGGATACTTTGCACACAAAAGTAAAGTTGTGGTATTGAGCAAGCAAGATCCTTTCCCCAAATTGAATGGGAAGCCCGTCAATTCATAGAGAAGAAGCTATTTACGATCCACCAAATATGTGTAATTCTTCTGTACTCATCATACATGTAGTACTGTTGTAGGGAAAGTGCCACAAATCTTAGTGTGAAACTAAGTTTAGTTTATCGTCATCTGTTTTGTCGTCTTAGTTGGAACACTTGCATCTAAAAGAATGTAAGGGCTTCCTTTTCTTGACCAGGCCAACTCTTTCTTTTGGTTTGAGAAAATGATTCAATTTAGGCATAACATTTGCAGATAGTTGGTACGGGGTAATTAGAAAAAACTGCCGTGAACTTGTCATTTTGTTACACTTTGTATAAATTATTTCAAAATGGCGATTTTGTTATTGGAAATTTAAATTTGAAAAATAATAATTACAGAAAAAAAATCCAAATTTTCATATCCTTTATATTTCTCATTAGGGAAGAAAAATAAAATAAGGGATATGGAAGGACATTAAGGGACATGAAATTTTGGATTTTTAGTTTCTAAAATATAATTTGTAAAGATAGTTTTATAAAAATTGAAACAAAACTGAAGGGGTAAAAGTGTCATTTTTATACAGATTGTAACAAAATGACAAGTTTATAGTCGTTTTTGCAATTATTAAATAAAGGGTTTTAAGTTGTAAAAAATGAATACATAAACTCTGCAATTATCTCTAATTGTTAATTTGTTACGTATATTTTTGGATCCTTATACTTTCAAAAATCACGCATATACTTTTGTCAAAAAATTGTCGAAACTGTGATTCTAATCTAAAATAACTCCAAACTACCAAAAGCATTTTGATTAGATGTAGAAAACGGTAAAATAAACGTAGTATATTTCTAAGATTAGAATCGAATGTATTTTCATCATTTTTGACGTTCAAATCACACAATAGCTATCAACGATTAACCCTGATTTTAATCTAAACATAACGAAGTTTTCTACTCCAGTCATGAGCAAATTGTACAAGCTTGTTGTGGATGAACTCAAGACACAAAACTGAGATTACACAAACACCTTACAAAAAAAAGTAACAAAATTTATGCCAATTTGAGTCATTACACAATCCAGAAGCCACAATTTTCATGACCAAGAACAAAAACCACTAGCTAAATGCAAGAGGCGCGCAATGTTGTGACCAAAATTAATTCTCAAGAACCATCTGAAGGAAGGGTAGTTTGTATGTTTGAAGGCATCAGAATGTTGAACCCATCAGCTGCAGTAGACACTATCATTCCCGGGACCTGAGTATGCCAGTGAAGTTCCTTCAAATCTTTCTGTCCCTGTATTTTTGAAGACACGGAAATAAGTCCACAAGCATAACTAGCAATCGAAGCATCACTGGTCAAAGAACTTTGTATAATAGTGTACCTGATGAACAAACAGAAGCTGTGGAGGCAGATCTTCTGGTGCATTTACTGTTTCTTTTGTTTTAGCTCTAAATTCTGCTTCCTCTTCCTCATCTTTCTCCAAAGAAAGGTCCCATATCCTGGTAGAACAATCCAAAACAATGAGACAACCTAAGACTTTAAGCCACCCAAGAAACATTTGGATCTTTTCATTATGCTTCCTTTGCAGGTTTGGATGTACTTACGTTAATTGATTGTCAGCTGATGAAACTGCCAAGGTGGAAGCTTCATGTGGGCTCCACTCTATAGATGTGATCGGGTGTTTATGGTATTCAAAATGTGCCACCACAGGATCTCCATCCTGCCAATAGAAATTAACAAAGGTGAATCACCACAGGATCTCCTTCTCATGTAATTTTGGGAGATGATTACTCTACAGTAAATGTTATTATAAATAATATTTGCATATTGAAGATTCATTATTGTTATTTGTTAGTCAAGGTGAGTAAATATACCTTTAGCAATCTCAGATCACGGATAGAAAATGTCCCGTCATCACTTCCAGATGCCAACATACAGCTTGCAAGCCTTGAGAAGTGATAACAATAATAAGAGAAAGTAAATGAATTTTTCTATATGGGAAATCAATTCTAAGAGAATTGAATAGTATATTCAAATAGTATATATAAATACCGGGGAACACTCAGGTAAAAACCCCGAAGGTTGGAAAGCTAAATATGTAAACTAGAAACTAACCATAACCATTAGATTGCAATTTTAACGGTTGAGATTAAGTTTGGAACTTCCCAAAGTTCACAACTTCCAATGTGGAGTCAAGTTTCCACTCTTAAATTTAGATGCATCCCAGCCGTTAAAAAACTACAATCCAATGGACAGAGATGATTTTCAGTTTTAACTTGATTGTTACTCTATAAATACCTGTTCCATGAAATAACATTCACATCTGCATTATGTGCCTTAAACATAGCAGCAGCTGACTTTCCAGAACGGACATCCCATATTGCAATATTTCCATCCACAGAACAAGAAGCAAAGACATGAGGTTCTGTAGGGCTCCACTGCACAAATATATAAGTTTGAACAAAGGTTGCTTCACAAATCGACACACTAAGAAAAGTCACTCAAGCATACAAAGACATAAAGATTAAATGTTTACTTGTAAATCTTCAACACTTGCAGCATGTCCAACAAATGGTGTTTTATCAACGTTCCATGTTGTGTCTGATGCAGGCTCCCACAAATGGATGCAATTCTTGCAGTCCCCTGCAAACATGGACAACAACATGAAAGCATTAGATCATAGATATCTTTAAAGGGTGATCTCAATAGCTACCCTTAAGTATGCACCATTCTCAACAAACTCCCCTACATCTTACAAAGTTTTTGACAACCTCAGTAAGTTTTTTGTGTCTCAGCTTACCCCATCCCGTCAACTTTTGGGTATGGAATGACAGTATTACACTCATGTAAAAAAAGGGTACTTACATCATTTCACACCCCAAAAGTTGATAGGCTAGGGTAAACTGAGACTAGAAAAACTTAATGGAGTTGTCAAAAACTTTTTGGATAGTTAGTTGAGGATGGCGCATACTGAGGGGTAGCAAAGTGAGATTATCCCTAAAACCAGTTGCAACTGGGGTTCAAGAACTAATGCTTTACCAGAAACTAGCCTTCCAGGAACAAGAGGACTCCAGTCTAGCGCATACCCTTCATCTTTGTGCCCAAATTTAATCAACGGGGTCTGATTAAAAACCGAAGAATTTGTCTGGCTAGCTTGAGTTTCTGACTCTGCTAAAGCATTCAGATGAGAACTAACATCCCATATCTGCAAAAAAATATGTGTGGTACATTATTTGAATGCCTTCTCAAATATATTGATATTCACTCGATTTGAGTTTGCTTTCTAGTGCAAATGGAGAACATAATTAGCCTAGCCACTTGCTAACGAATAGAGAGCTATCAAATGCATCTAACTTATTATATTCAAATTTAGTCGGTGTTTTATCTGAAATTTAAATTTTTGCCTGACCTGCACATGACCAGAATCGGCCCAGGATGCACATATATGAGGTTTCTGAGTCATGGCCCGTATACGATTAATACAGCCTTCATGAGCTATATTGCGCAGCTGTAGAAGCAAATATATATACATATCAGTATACATAAAGATAAGGTATAGCACACATAGCAGCATAAGAATCAGTCACGTAATTAAAAACTAAAATTTCAAAGGATACAAGACATTGCCTGCAAAACTGGTCCACCAGACTCCTCATCTTCACTATCTTCGTCACTATCTTCTTCATCACTATCACTCTCCATCTCATCATCATTAGCAGATTTGGTAGGAACCAGATCACGCCTTTTCCCAGAAATGTTTGATACCTTAAATATTCCAATAGAATTCCAAGAAGACTTTTCTGCCTGCACAACAACAAGAACGATTTTTTCCATCAGTTCAAACAAAACAAAAAATTCTTGTATTTTAATCCCAAAACCAAGTATCATCCTATTATCGTGTGAAAAGTGGGTTCTGCTCTGACATGATAATCACATAATCCCCCAAAAGAGAACGAGGAAAAAGATACATAGACAAACCATATTCTAAGGAACCAGCATCACATGCCATAGAAACTTTGGTAAGTGATATACTAACTACACATGACTAAACATAAAGTATAATCTTGTAGAAGATTGTATAGATTAGCTGAGCTGACCTGAGTTCCGGCAACAAAATAGACTGTGTGTGGAAACTCGGTTCGAACCAATCCCAATGAATCATGCACAACGTCAAAGCTGCCAAAGGTAACAATTAATTGTAATTAAGACTCAAATCAATCCTCAAAGTTACTAGACTCTATGAACTAGACCAATGTCCTTAATTTCTCTAGAACAGAGCAATTGCTTGACATAATTCAAAATTAGAGAACCAATTTGAACAAAGGAGAGGCCTTTACTTTCTGGGCATCCATGTAATATCAAACCCAAATACAAAACCACTCTCTTCCAACGTTTTCTCGGAAACCAAACAGGAAATGGAACAAAAACCCAATTCACCTCAAACAGGGCCAGCCTATATGGAAGGCGTGGAGAGAATTGTAGGCAGAGGGATCGCACTGAAGCTCTTCTCCTTCCTCCAGCTTGTCCACACCTGGCTGCCAGACCTTCGCCGGCATTGAAGGCGCTGAAGAGGACGACCCATCTTCTTTCTTAGCCTGTATAACAACACAAACAGATAGAGGGATGAAATGGAATCGCAAATTAACTCAATTTTTGCATGGCGATGAAGAATTGGATCTTACCTTGTTCTTTCGCTTGGCCTTCTTAGGGTTCTTAATGCTGCGAACCATTTTCTATCGTTTTGGGGATTTCGAAGAGGAGGAGCAGAGCAGAGACGAAGGTTTTGGGCGAGACAGCTAGGGTTTAAGTTTTATACGCTTCACCTCGGTAAATTTAATTCAGGGATTATGGTAAATCCTGGTGATTTTATGAATTTTCAATCTTTATGAATTGTTCATGGTGTCCTTTCAAAAAAATGAAAATAATTGTTCAGAGTGGATTTATAATAACCTTTTAGATATTTTTAGCTTTTATCAACAGAGAAACGTGATGAATTCATAGGTGTATGATGAATAAAATTGTCATATACAAGTAGTCATGAAAAATTATACAAAAAAAAATGCTTTTTTTAACAAATAAAATAATAATACGTAAGGGTGATCATTGATCGGTTAACTAGACCGATGAGTCGTGTACTAAAATTTTCATACCAACACCGACTGTCGAAAAGGTCATTGTTTTTCGTCCCTTCGTCGGTGATCCAGTCTTTATCCTCTGATGTAAAGTTTGGATCATCGAAAGTCTTCTATTGGCTTGCTGAGTTTGCATGCCCTTATCACTACAAGCCTTTGAAATAATGGCCCAAGGTCATGAGTCTTATGAGAAGCCACGCATCTCTCCCTATTTAGCGAACGCGTTTTCGATCTTGTCTGATATGTGATTGTACCCAACGACCGAGGCCTCGAAAAAAGCTTCGGAGGTCGACCCTTACTACTCGGACTGAGAAGGGCGTCCTTCCAAGAACTACCCAAAAGAGACTTCACGACCTCGCTATTGTCCCGTGAGATGCTAAAGGAGCCTCCTCGAATAAAGCAACTCTGTTCTTTTTCGGGGAAACACATTCTACATGCTCAGCACCTGAGCTAAAATCAACATAAGCATGTTGAAAAGGCCCAGGTACTTGAAGCCCACCCACCTGGACTGCCAGCCCGGAATCACCTTGAGGAGACATCCCCAGTTAGGCCTCCTCAACACAACCGGAAGGTCCATATGAGGTCGTCGTCTCCTCTTCAAAGTTATCTACACGACCTAACGCAGCTACACGCTCGTCAACCGACTTGATCAACATCCGAGATTCTGAGACTGGACAAATCAAATTCAAATCATGGGACGAGTTAAACGATCCCTGAGATCTCTCCAAGATTTTGAATTTGAATGTGTTGTCGTCGATCAGTGATTCGAGCACATCACCTACTGCAATAGAAGAAACAAACGGTCGTGAATCTACATGGGTGCTAACATTGTTGGAAACACAACCACCGATCGTCTCACCACCCTTCGCATGCAATATACAATATAAACCGTAGATGTCTAACTTGACCACATAAGGTGTTAAGATAAACTCTTCCAAAAGTATAAGTATAAGAAGAGGTATCACATAAAGTTTCATTTAATGATTAAACAAAAAGATAAGACTTTATATACTTATCATATGAAATTACAAAAAGATAAGACTTTATATACTTATCATATGAAATTGCATTGTTGTCCTAACTCCGTATAAATTATTCACTTATTGTTCTTGGAGGTGGAAATACTTTCAAATCGATGACGTGAGATGCTCAACAGAGAGAAAATACCATAAGTCATGAACATAAATGATTATTTGTACATGATTTCTTAGTCCCAAATCAAGAGAATCAATAAACACAAGATTGTTTCTAAGTATTTTTTTTAAAAAATTTATAAAAGAGCAACAACAGTGAATTGAGTTTTGCTATATATCTTGAGGTAATAGGGAGAATGTTTTAGAATTGTCATAAACCGTTTTTACCGGTTAACCAGTGGGTTTTGGTTATATTTAAGTGCTCCTAGTTATAACCTATATTTAGTTTTTCAAAAGATTTTTAAGTGTGAAAATTGATAGAATTTGATGAGTATAACTACTCATACACAAGTCACGTAAAAGCTAACATAATTTGATGCAATTGTCTAGAATTATCTTGAACGCATCACATCTGAACTTGGCATGAATATATTTCATTTATAAACAAATGTGAACAATACATATTTGGAATTTTGTATAAAATTCTATACAGTAAATCTTATTCATCGAGAGTGTCTTGTTAAAAATTAATCTATATCACGCATATTAAAGTTGAAGTGTTATAAATAGATATTGAATCTCATTTGCTAAATACCTATATTATAATATTTTATCTATATGAGCAAATCATTTTTTTCTTATTATATTTCATAAGAAAAAAAAGATATCGATCAAATTATTATTTTAGATCCCACTCAAGTTTTACAATTTGATGCTAGTTGTTTCTTCATGGGATATAACATATATATTTATGATGATTAAAATCATGATGTTATGAGATCCTGACTATGTTTATTACTACGGAATTCCACTTGGCTGACTGATAAAATGGATCCGTGGCTAGAGTTTTGTCACTTTAGCCACGGATATAGACACCCGTCAGGCAAGGGACAAAACTTCACAAAC
>JAYMSV010002380.1:0-11181 GCA_036897745.1 Erodium moschatum
TAAGAAGGACTTGCCGAGGTCCTCTGCTGATAAATCCCCCCACCCCTCTAGCTCTCCCTGCACCAAGAGCCTCTATACCACCAGGTTTTCAACCACTGCCCTATCAACTCTTACTTCGGTACACAACCTTCTATCGAAGACATAGGCATACCCGTGGAACCGACAGCCCGTGTCCACTCCTTCCAACCTTGGAGCCATGAGAATGGAACTAAGCGAGGCTGTTGCAATGCAAAACATTCTGCCCAACCAGGAGCCATTTCTGTTCGATAACAGAAACTTGCACGCCTCCACGGCCACATCCACTGCCCCAACCACCTGCTAGCAAGGAATAGGACTGTTAAATTTAGTCTCTCGTACGCGAGGATGACAACCTCCCCTACGGCTCAGAAGAAGAGAAGCCTGGATGGCCCAACCCGGCCAAAGAAACAACCAATTCGGAGCAAGTAGAGGCGAGATCTACTAAGCAGGCTCGTTAGGGTCAAGGAGCGCCCCATCCAGCAACGGGGCGTGTGTGGGGATGCACATCTCGTTATGACAAGGTTAGTGGAAGCCCGACAACATGGTTCCCCCATCTCTTGGTGTTCTCCCTAAATGCCCGTTATCCCCTCAAACATCCCTGATACCACGAGCATTTTCAAGTTGAGTCAAGAAATGGTCATCGTTCGCAACTCTTGCACAACCAACAATCTGGAGATCGTCTCCCACTTTTTATCCTTGGTATAACCGGGTACTTCGTAATAGGGTTAGCGTTCGATACCTAAGGACTCGAACTATGTCTCACCCTTTTCCTTTGTATCATTTTATATTCTATGACCCTGCTTTCTTATAATTAATAAAATTTCACTTATACTAAAAAAAATCACATTATTTTCATTAATTGTTCACATAAAAATATTATACTACATATGGAACTTCTATAGATATATAGTTTATAAAGTTACATCTTACATGTATAAATTTTATATATTAAAAAATTCGGACATATGTACATATGATAAATATTTCAAAATTTAACAAAATCTATAAAATGGATTAAATCAATAGACCAATTTAATTAAAATCAAATTTGGATTAAATATATTTTTAAACTCAAACTAAACCATGAAATTTGGACCTTGATCTAGGACCCATATAAATAAGAGAGTATATTTGTGTTCAGACATGTAATCTTGTATATTGACTTTGAGAGGCTTGATTTTCCAGAAGAAAAGAGCCAATTGGCAAGTGCAAGAAAGGGAAGAAAAAGAAGGCCACATCATGGTGACTCTTGCTTGACATCATCACCATGATTGGTCAAAGCCTCCAAGGAAGGAGGCTAAGGAAGGGCCCACAAAACTCAATTAGACACACCTACCTTCTCTTTCCAGGTTCCACCAGTATCTGTGAAGCCTATATATACTGATAAGGAGCTAAGTTTGAGAATAATCAGATCCATACCCAAATATACATAAGCTTCATGAGAGCTTTCCTTCACAAGTTACTACCTTTCAGCTCCTACTCAATCAAATCAGCCAATACCCAGAAAATCAAAGTACCTTCCTTGATCAGAAACAGTGCCAATATGTCTGAATCAGATCATTTCACCACACCTAGACTGATTAGCAAAAAGGTATTGGCCAAGTCTCAGCGCGAGGGAGATGGTGCCTCAGTCAGAAGAAGCATTGGAAGGTACTTTTTTCTTATCCCTTACACTCTGATTCGCGGGTTATTGTTTTTTAATGTTTTATGTTCTGGGCATTGATGATTTGGGTTGATTTGTCAAAATTGAGATGTGGGTTGTTGTATTCATGAAGATTCATCATCTGGGTATTGATTGGTTTGTGTTTTCTCTTTGTTGGGCATTTGGTTTTCAGGAGTGAGTTGAGGTCCTTGGATCCATTTCTGATGTTGGATGAGTTTTCAGGTATCTATCTATGCATTACAAGTTTGTGACATGATCCTATGTTTGAAGCCAATATGAACAAACAATTACTGATCTTCACTCTTCAAATTAGATTTGTTAATTAAGGTTGTGGTGTATTGGTTTTCAGTGTCTGCACCTGCTGGGTTTCCTGATCATCCTCACAGAGGTTTTGAGACTGTTACATACATGTTGGAGGTAAAAAAAATTCAAAACTTTGTAGCCAAGGTGTTCGATGATTTGCCTGTATGAAGATTAATTTGGCACAAGAAGTGAACATGTGGTTCATGGTTTCAGGGTTCTTTCACTCATCAAGATTTTGGAGGGCACAAGGGCACTATTGGACCAGGAGATGTCCAGGTACACTCATTCTCCTAAAAAAGTCAACATGTAAAATCTCAGTTGAAACTGAAGAAATCATGCTAGAATCCAATTGTTTGATGCTTATTCTTTTGCATTTCCTCGATTTTCCGCAGTGGATGACAGCGGGAAGAGGCATAATTCACTCTGAAATGCCTGCAGCTGGAGGAGTCAACAAAGGCTTGCAGCTTTGGATCAATCTTTCTTCCAAAGACAAAATGTTAGTCCAAATACAGTATCAATGTAGCCATTTAGTAACTTTGTGCAATGTGAATGTTTTGACTAACTTGTCTTGAGTATATGGAGCTAGTCACATATATCCTAAATGGGTCATGGGGTCTAACTCAAAGCCTGGTTTGCAGGATAAAGCCTAACTACCAAGAACTGCTAAGCGAGGACATAACAAGGGCGGAGAAAGATGGGGTAGAGGTTCGGGTTATAGCAGGGGAAGCAATGGGGGCGAGGTCTCCTGTCTACACCCGAACACCAACAATGTTCATTGATTTCACTCTGCAGCCTCAGGCTCAGCATCACCAGAGCATCCCCGAATCGTGGAACGCATTTGTGTATATAATCGAAGGGGAAGGAGTGCTGGGGAGGTTCAACTCATCGCCTGTTGTGGCTCACCATGTGCTGGTGCTGAGCTATGGAGATGGTTTGAGTGTGTGGAACAAGTCCTCCAAGCCGCTGAGGTTCGTGCTGATCGGAGGGCAGCCATTGAATGAGCCAGTGGTGCAGCATGGGCCATTTGTGATGAACACACAGGCTGAGATTGATCAGACTTTTGAGGACTATCACTACTGCAAGAATGGTTTTGAATTGGCAAGGCAATGGAGGTCACAATCATTGGGCTGAGACAAACATTGATTTCATTTTCTAAGGAAACCAAAATATGTAACAGAAGAATAATAAGTAAGTAGACAGTCTTTATCTTTATCTTCTTGTTGTTACATATGTAATAACAAGAAGATGATGAACAAAGTTGTTCCTATTGTTTTTAAATAGCAAAAAGTTTCTCCCCTTATTATTTTGCGGCATAATTTCATTTGAGAGTGTTACGTACATGTTGGAGGTAAACAATTCAAGACTTCGTAGTGAAGGTGTTCGACTATTCGAATGTATGAACATTGTTGGGCAGAAATATTCACAAGATAAATGTCGAATATGACGACAAATACCAAAAGAAAAAACCAATAATATAAGAAGAATAGGGGAGAGGATGGAACATATTAACAGAAGAAACCAATAATATCAAAAGAGCAGGGGAATAGAGAGAACGTACCGAATAAAAATGGTTGTAAAATTTCTTATGTCCTCGAACACTGTCATTATAACAAACTTGTTCACTAACTGCAAAAGATTATAAATTAGGAGTTCCTCGACATAAACAAATGAATAAGAACCCTGGTAGAACTAGCTTTTCCAATGAAGAAGGCACTAATTTTATTTATTTATATAACAAATAACGTTATAATAATGTTAATATTGCATAAAAGAAATAAATAATAGTCTCAAACCCTAAACAATTTTTTTATATGCACATAAGTTTATAAAAAGAGATTGACTCTCTAAGAAGAAGAGGATCTGAAGGTCGAACGATCTAAAGAACGATTAGAAAAAAAACTCGATCTACGAGAACTCAAAAGGGGCATAACCAAAAATTATAGGACAACATATCCTGATAGAAAACAAAAGAATCATACGTAATAAAGAAACAGACAAAACAAGACGGCACCAAACCGAACCCAAACAACCAACACTACTCATCTTCGTATCAAACTCATCTTTCGAGCTCAAGTTCGAGTTTGTGAAAACTAGTGATTGGAAGAATCAACAATTCCCTTATGCTTTTTTTATTTTAATAATTTGAGAGACGCAATTTAATGTCACGTCTATAGAAAGGTCATATGTTTTTCAAAATATTATATTAACCAGAGTACGAGTCTTTTTATATCTCAGTGGCCCAAGTTTCACCAATATATAGACGATGTAACACTATATAAATGAACAAATACTTAAAAAATCTCCACCTTTGTGTATTTTGTCGATTCCATCTAATTTTCAATTTAATCTACTCCAAATAAAGTGCCATGCGATGGTGTGTTAGGGGTGTGATACCTAAATGAATCAATAACTTGAGAGAAAATGAGGAATGATTGCTGTATTGAAAGGAAAACCAATTACAGAGGAAACAAGCCTTGCTACAAGCTCCTTTCTACAACTATCTAAGTTTTAGCTAATAATGATTCATTCCACAGTGGCAACCCTAAACATAGCTAGCTATATATAGGAAGAAGGACTAGCTAGGATGTCGGAGGAAAAGGCTGGCGGAGCAGAGCAGAGCAGCACGACCTGCAAAACCGTTTCAGGACCACCAGGAAGACGACAAAGCTGAGTCAACATCTTCCCCAACGACCTTATCCACGTGGCCTTCCTCTCCAGCTCAGTAACTTAACCAAACACTGCGTTTTATTCAAACGAAAATGAAATGGAACTTGCTTGTGAGTGAAGCAATCGTGACAATGCACCCTTGTGAGGACATGCTTGTCCTCAAGCCTGAATTTTAGCAATCCACTCAGGGAACTCAACCCTGATCAATGCATCATCTTCCCATGTAGCATCTAGAGTGGTTGACCTCTCCCATTGGATCAAGTACTGGACTACAACAGCGTTGGATCACTTGATGATCTGAGTTTGCAAAATGGCAGCAGGGTGGAGCTTCAGTTGTCCTACATCAGTTGTGTCAAGCAGGGTCTGCATCAGTTGGTTCTTATGCCCCAATTGTTTTTTCAATAAAGACACATGAAAAACAAGGTGTATTTTGGAGCCTGGAGGAAGCCTGAGTTTATATGCAACACTACCCTTCTTCTCAGTAATTTGAAATGGGCCATAGAATCTTGCAGCCAACTTGAGATTCCTCCTGAGATTGACAGAGTTCTGCCTATAAGTTTCAAGTTTCGAGTAGACCCAATCACCAATAATGAAATGCCTCTCAGTTCTTTTCTTGTTAGCTTGGTGTTTCATTATGTCCTGAGCTAGCCTGAGATTTGTTTGCAGCAATTTGGATTGTTCTTGCTTGGAGATGAGTAATGATTCCACATCAGGCACCTTGGAAGGTTCACCTGAGAGGCCCAGTAAGGAGGGAGTGTAGCCATACAAGGCTTGATAGGGAGACATTTGTAAAGAGCTGCAGAATGAAGTGTTATTCCAGAATTCAGCAAGAGAAAGCCACTGGAACCACTTTTTTGGGGCCTGATGAGTCATGACTCTTAAGTAGTTCTCCAAGCATTTGTTTACTCTTTCTGTCTTTCCATCTGATTGTGGATGATAAGATGTAGAAATCCTCAGTTCAACTCCAATTCTCTGAAAGAGAGCAGACCAGAAATTGCTCAAGAACAATCTGTCTCTGTCAGAGACGATAGATTCAGGCATGCCATGTAATTTAAAGATAGCAGTGAAGAAGATAGAAGCCACTTGAGGTGTAGTATAAGGATGATGCAAGGCAATGAAATGTGCTTAGTTAGAATATATGTCAACAATAACCCAGATAGAGCCATGGCCCTCAGAATTAGGCAAGCCTTCAAAAAGTCCATAGAAATGTGAAGCCATGGAGAAGAAGGAATAGGAAGGGGCTGCAGGAGGCCAGGGTATGAGACATACTCCACCTTACATCTTTGGCAAGTGTCACATTCTCCGATGAATTGAGCAATGTCTGCATTCATGTGTGGCCAAGTAAAATGATTTTTGATTCTCCTGGTAGTTACAGTAATACCTGAGTGTCCCCCAAGCCCATAACTGTGGAGGAACTGCATAACTTTGACTCTTACTCCTTTTCTAGATCCAAGAAATATCCTCCCATCAGTAAAAAGCATTCCATTTTTAACCTCATGATTCGGAAGGGAATCAGGAGCCAAGGAGAGTTGGAGAAATAAGCCTTCAAACTCCTTGTCATCCTCATAACTTTGCAGTACCTCATTAACCCAAGCAGGGAGCAATAGTGTAATTTGACTCAGCTCTTCTTGTGGTATTCTAGAGAGAGCATCAGCAACAAGATTCTCTGCACCTTTTCTGTATTCAATAGTGTATTCCAATCCCAGCAATTTAGCAAGCCACTTGTGCTGATAAGAGGTGGTGAGTCTTTGTTCCAGGAGGTACTTAAGGCTTTGGTGATCAGTCCTGATCACAAAGGGGTGGTTAGAAAGGTAATGTCTCCATTTTTTAATTGCTGAGATGATAGCCAAGATCTCTTTTTCATATGTTGAAAGGGCTTTGATTCTAGGCCCCAGTGCCTTGCTCGTGTAAGCAATGAGATGGCCCTGCTGCATCAGGACACTCCCTATACCCAAATCAGAAGCATCAGCTTTAATAACAAAGGGAAGGGAAAAGTCTGGCAACTTCAGGACATGTGTGGATGACATAGCTAGCTTCAAATTTTCAAAACTTGTTTGTGCAGCAGGGGACCAGAGGAATGAGTTCTTCTTGAGGAGGTTTGATAGAGGTCTTGCTAGTTCACCATAGCCTTTCACAAATTTTCTGTAGTATCCAGTAAGGCCTAAATATCCCCTTAGAGCTTTGAGGTTTTTGGGCACATGCCAATGCAGCATAGCTTTGATCTTCTCAGGGTCAGTGGAAATCCCCTCTGCAGTAATTATGTGACCCAGATACTCCATCTCTGGTTGGCCAAATGAGCATATGTGTTCTTAGCACAAAGATGTTCCTCTCCTAGTTTCTGCAAAATGATTCTCAAGTGAACCAAATGATCAGACCAAGTCTTGCTATAAATAAGTATGCCATAAAAAAACAAGCAGAATTTCCTCATATAGGGTTTAAGAACTGAATTCATCAATGCCTGAAAGCTGGCAGGTGCATTGGCCAAGCCAAATGGCATGACCTTAAACTCATAGTGCCCTCTGTGAGTTTTGAATGTTGTCTTAAATTCCTCCCCTTCCTGCAGCCTAATCTGATGATAATCAACGCTCAGATCTATCTTGGAAAAATATATGCTGCCAACTAAGGCATGTGAGAAGATGAGGACAGTATTGGAGGGCCTACAGGATCGATTGGGGTGGATGTCAGTGGAAAAGGTCGAGATCCTAGAAGAGGAAATGGAACCCGACGTCCGCTTCGACAACGCAGTGGCTGGACAACTTCTATCGGCACAACCCTATAGATGGTTGGCCTTTGCAGATGATATGACATGCCTCTTGAACACTCTGTATCTAGTTGGATACAAGGCTTGTGTCCTAGCGGCAGAGCCATGGTTGTTCCTGAAGGCTCTATTCGTATTTGTGGATCTCACTCCCTGCATGTGGCCTAAGGATATTCGTTTCACCCACAACTCTGTATGGGTACGAGCGACAAACTTTTTGATAGTGGCGATTGATGAGATCTCATCTATAGGTGCAACTTAGGACCTATTTTCCGCATATATATCGTTGTTTGTCTTAGAAAAGCCTGAATTTCAAATTTTTATATTCCTTTTTCCTTTTCAATCTTCTAGTTCTCGTTTTCATCTCCAATGTAGTTTATACGTGGTGGGAGCTCGAGAGCGTCATTTTATTAGAGGGAGACCCCAAGGACCGGGACAAGGCGAGCTTTGCACGAAGAAAGCAGCTGAAGGAAGCCCGGACCAACAAACACTAAAGCCCATAGCGTAGAACACCAATGTCCATAGTGTGAAGAAGGACACGTGGAAACTCAGGAGATGAGGAGCATTAAGTTTTTTCTAGGTTTATGGGGAGCACATCATACCATGGATCGTGGGAGTACACCAACATTGGGCATCTGGACAGAGACGATCCACCCTGTGAGTCTACGTCGTGGAGAGATCACCTCGATCGAGATCTCCCACGCCGTGGAGGAACACGATGGTGAGCCTACGGGAATAAGCGATCCACCTTATTAGGCCACGCCGTGAAGGAATAATTTTCACTACCATCGTGCCAAGTAACGTCGTGGAGGAGCATGGTGGAGCTACATATATGAATGCCTATAAAAGCAACACCTGAGCTCGTGGGAGAGGGAGCTCGACCGAAAAATCATATTTCTGGAGAGAAGCTTACGGGAGTTGAATCTTAAGGAAGGAAGGGAGTTACTATCACTTGGAGATTAAGATTTGGCCATTAGAGGGCAATGTGAGCCCAGAGAAGCCAAGTTTAGAGGAGGAAGAAAAAGATAGAGAGAATAAGAGGAGGCTTTAGGTCTTGGGTTCCTCAACCCACACATGAGTACTTCCTAGAATTTTCTTCCTACCCTTGATTCTTGTAACTCTATATTTGTATTGTTGAGATTTAAGATCTCATGGCTATGGATGCGTGAATTTGAGATTAATAATATGAAATTGATGTTTATTCTGCATTATTTATGGTGGATTGATGTTGTTGGAAAACTTTCATACTATTGTTTTTCCCCATTTATTCTTTGTCAAACTCATGATTTGGGTAGTATGAAATTGAAAGGTTAATTTGTGTTGTTTGGTAATTAATAGTTCAATGGCACAATTTATTGCATGAATTGAGTATTTTGGAAGCCAATTTGGATAATTTATTTGGTTGAGCAACGAACCTAGCTAAGAGATTTGACAAATTGAATGTATGCTTGATTAATTATATGTTAGTTTGATTAGTTATTTGTGTGTTTGATTCGATTAAGTACCTGAAAAGGGAAACTATAGTAGGTGTGAAGTATTTTACCTCTAGATTAATTAACAAGTGATTGCCTAGAAATCGCCAATGATTGAACCTTAGAACAAGTCTTAAATCCATCCATACGATATAACCGACTTGTCAATTGAAATTGTGATTGTTGTACGTGGTCTCCACATAGTAGTTATTGTAAGAAGACGCGGTGGAGTTTGAGGTGACGCGCAACATAGATGAATAGCTGGAATGCGTCGTGATCGCAACTTGGTGATTGAATGTATTTGTCCCGAGCCAAATGGGGTAGTCCGTGATTCTACCCCTATGTGAGTTTTAGAAGTGCATTGCAACAAATTTTAAATCTCGCATATTCTTACCTATGATTGGATTCTAATCCAGCTTTCATGTTAATCTTGGGTAGCATACCATTTGTTAGGTACGAAGCTATTAGGGCCTTAGGGGGTTTATGACCTTTCCTCTAAGTGTCGGAGATTTGTTAGCCCAATGATAGTTAATCTCTCTTATGGTTAGGAATACCTGAGGTGGTTTGCATGTTTTTTTTTTGTTTTGAGATTCTCTTTCCTTACTTGAGTCGACTTGTGAGACCATCGTGATATTTGGTTACAAACACAATACCGCAACCACAAGATGACTGAATCTTTATTTATTATGATCGTCCATATGTCCATAGCATTATGTGACTCTACTTGTTTTTATGCAAATCTTAGGTAGTAACTTACTCCTCTTGTGTCGCCCTTTAGCGGTATCTGTAGAAATAGTGGATGTCTACCATCAACTCCTACTTTACGAGTAGGTTATGTGAGCAGAGGGGTGAGATTAAATAAAGCTAGACTAGGGTAATGACAATTATAGTTTAAAGTGTTCTTAGATAAGAAACCCAACGTTTACCTATGGAATTGACCGGTACTTGTACCGTTAAACTATATTTGCTTGTTGATAATCGTGCTACACAGACGAATAGTAAGTCTAGAGTTGAGCTTAAATTCTCATATCTTGATGTGCATAAATGATTGAACAAACCTTAGGGTGTAGGTATTGACTTGTATTCAAGTACAATCATATTTGTGACCAGATAGTCATAGCTCAACAAGATGGTGTTGTTACCAGGGATTAATCATTGGATTATTCTTGGTAATTGGTAGTTGGGGTTTCGGATCAGAAACTTATTAAGGGTTTGCTTGGATTTCGGTGATGACGTGAATGACATAAGCTGGGGATACTACATCAGAATCCCAGTCCAAATTGGATTGGACTAGCCCTTCTGTCGTTAGATTCTCCACAAAGTTAGGGACGGAGCAGTGTGAGCCACAATCAATATCTCCTATGAACAACTACCTAACCACTACTTTGGTTGTGGTAGGAGAGGCCAGTGGCCTGAGACTGCATGGTGCCTCAAGTAAAAGTATGTCCGAGGGAACATTAGGTGTGCTCGTCCATGAAGGTAGACATGGAACCAAGGGGCATCAAGTGTCTGAAATGGGCTGGGAGGAACAGGCGGCCGCAAGTGAGGTATGAAGGATGTCAATCGGTTCCCTCGACGACAAGCACCATCTGGCTCGTTCCTCCATGTCACGACACGAGATGGACTGGAAAAGCGATGGCGGTACATCATGCAAAAGCTCTTGGGAAAGCACCGGGATATCAAGATCCGCTTTAAGTCTCCTCTCGTAGGGGCAGTCCTTCAAGACTGGTAGTTTCGATCCCTCCATCATAGGAGGAGACACAAAATGTCAGTGGTGATGAGGCCTAGTTGCCTCATTCACCAAATGAGCGGACACAAAATGTCATCCAGGACGTGTCCCCGATTGGTCTATGGATGGGAACGACCTCTCAGGCATCTACATCTTCATGGGGTCATGCTTCAACTGGGCCACACCATCAAATGAAGAAATAGAAGGTCTGGGTACAAGAGGTGACAACCGAAAGGATTCTCCCCAAGCTAAGGAAAAAATCGGAGAATGACCTACAAGACAATGGCACATCTAGGTGAGCAGGATCTAGGGGATGAACCACATCAAGCGGGGGGTGGTAAACCTCTCGCCTCTCTCCTCCCCCCATGAAGTCTTTAAAGGTCAATAGGTGGTCCACGGGTATTCCCCACACACAAATAATTATCTCCTCAATTACTTGTACAAAAACATTCTACCAGGTCAAGGTCCAACAACATTATTCACACCCAGACCCTCATTTTTATCTGAGAGGGTCCTGATTTCTTCAGTATTACCGTTACGGGGTAGGCGAAGCTCGAAATTTTATCTTTGG
>JAYMSV010002381.1:0-11175 GCA_036897745.1 Erodium moschatum
ATTTGCACGTACTCGAGTCTAGATAATAGGGAACTACAATCGTTAACGACTATCCCTATAAGAGAAGAAGACATTCTTCTCTGATTGATCATATCCATTAAATCTTACAATCACTTTTGACGATGACTTTCTGCCCCGGGTTGTGGGCCAATATTCAAAATTGTTAGCTTTAGAAGCACAATCCCGAATTCATGAGAAGTGTGTCTAACATGGTTGACAATTGACATAACCTAAAATTTTCATTTGACTCACTTTTAAAGCCCAGCCCATGATGAGGAGCAGGCCCAACCCATATCCGGGCCCGCGCCGAAACCCTAGGTCAAGGTCACCACTCACACCAATCAGATGAACCTGGCGGCAACTCCGCTATAAATTCCCCTTAAACCCTCAGTTGTTCTTCTCTCAAAACCCTTGCTCGTGCCTTCTCTACCGTTCTTCTAGACCCTCTCCCTCATAACCCTAGCTTCCTCTCTACCGTCATCCATGGAGTTCTGGGGTAATTCCTTCTCTACCTATCTCTATTTCTCTGATTGTTCAGTGTTCATTTCTTCGATCCTTATTTTTTTCTTCATTTCTATGTTTATCATCTCATATTTTACTCTGCACTGTTCATTTCACATGTATATCTCCTCAGTATTTCATCAATCTCCTTAGAGAATTATACATATCTGCGATTGTTGTGAAACGTTTGTGCTGCTTTTGTTTTTGTTCATTGGATTCTCTTTGATGTGGTTTGAAGTTATTTTTTCCTATTAGTTCTGAGAAATGTGTTTGTGAAGTTATGATGTTAAAGGAACCAGCTATACTCACTTGTACAGATGCTGAAGGCTATTGTTTGCATGTATGAGCTATTGTTTTCATGCCCGTATAGATAACTTTAAAGTTTGATATGATATGGTCAATAATATCAAACACAGTCAAGTGTAAATCATTAAACTGTTTTTGAAAGAATTTATTAGAACCTTTTTGGCAATGATGAGTAAACTGACATGTTGAAATCATCTGATTATTGTGTTATTGCTCAATAAATGATTTTTTTATTGTGTATGATACTAATTGTGATGTTGGGATCCCTAATATAATTTCAGGTGTTGAAGTTAAGGGTGGGGAGACACTTAAGGTGCAACCCGGTGATGAGTTCATCTTGCATCTTTCGCAGGTTTTCATTTTTATATTTCTTTATGATCAGTGTTAATTGAATGATAATATCACTGGAAATGGTATGAATGACTGTTCTATATTTTGATGTAGGCTGCTCTCGGTGAGTCGAAGAAGGCTGCAGAATCTGTTCCTCTGTTTGTGAAGATTGGTGACCAGAAGCTTGCTCTTGGAAGTCTGTCCTCAGCTAACACTCCTCAATTGAGTTTTGATTTGGTATTTGAGAAGGAGTTTGAGCTTTCTCACAACTGGAAGAATGGGAGTGTCCATTTTCTTGGATACAAAAGTATGACCGATGATGCTGGATATCCTTTGTTGTGTTAGTTATGTTGGGATATAATCGTTTATGCTTTTATGAAAAACTAGCCATGCTTTTGAATTAAAATAAAGTAGTTATCTATATGAGATATGTTTGCTTTTTGTATACAATGTTTCCTTGACCTTTTCTTGTTCTCGTCGCCACTGATGATGATGATTTTTCTGGTGAGACATTGGCAAATTTTTTGACCTATATTCTCATTTAAAGTTTTACAAAATGTTCTGATTTCTTCCCTCTGGTGTTTGCAGAATATTCGGACGATTCTTTGGATGAGGATTTGCCACTTGCAGCTGAGCCAAATGGTATTTGATATCCCAGCCCATTTTTCTATTGTTCACTATTGAATAGCTGGACAGTGCATCATCTTCATTTCGTGTATTCTTTTAGGCAAGCCAGAAGTGCAGGTTCCTAAGGCTAAAGAAGTTGCTGCCAAGGGAAAGGTTAAGGTTGTAGAGCCAATCAAAGATGATGAAGACGACAGTGAAGATGACAGTGAAGATGATGACTCTGATGATGATATGGCTGACTCTGAGGTATATTTTTTATAGCAATGTATTAGTTTACTTTCTTAGTTTCTTGCATTATGTAGAATTTTTGTTTTTAGTTATTATTTGTTTCTGTTCAACACAAGGTATTCAATGTATGCCAATGTTAAATTTCCAAATTGGTACTTATACAGGATATTGAAGAAGGTGATGAAGATGACAGTGAAGATGAGGATGATAGTGAAGAGGATGAGGAAACCCCCACACCGAAGAAGGTAGCTTGAGATCTGCAGTTCATTTATTATATTATGGCGAAAAGACCTTTAACCTTTGAGGCTGTGTTGTAGGCTGGAGGAAACAAGAAGAGACAAGCTGAATCTGCAACTAAAACCCCAGTGCCTGCTAAGAAGGCGAAAGCTGCAACTCCTCAGAAGACAGGTCTGTATACGAATTCAAAACTTATATTTGAAGCAAAAGTGGTTACATTTTGCCTTTCTTGTCTGTCTATGTATCTGACTTGTATATTTAATCCACTAGTGACAAGTTTAACGCTGTTTGATCTTTGATAGACGGAAAGAAGAGCGGGCATCCAGCAACCCCACACCCAGCAAAGAATGCTGCCAAAACTCCCAATGACAAGGTGAAGACACCCAATGCTGGCAAAACCCCCAAGACCGACAAGGCCAAGTCTCCCAAGTCTGGTGGTGACAGTGCTTGCAAATCATGCAGCAAGTATGTGTACAGAAAACAATGGTCTGATTCTGTTTGTCGTGTGTTATAGCAGATACTCATTATGTTGTCTTTTTCACAGGACTTTCAAATCTGAACAAGCAATGGAAGCTCACTCCAAGGCAAAACACAGTGCTGGCAAATAGAGGGATTGTTTTTCTTGAATTGAACTTTAATCTTATTTACATGTATTTGGATTGTTGGAGGTGGTTAGGATTTTGAGTTTGGCTGTGTCATGTTTTGGTACTATATTTTGGCATAGCGTATGCACAAGATGAGTTTTATGGATTTTGCTTCTTCCTTTCGGTGTACTGCTCTGCTCTTTCATTTTATCTATACATCATATTATTATATATTTCCCTTTGTGTTTTCAAACTTGTGGAAGTCTCATGCTCAGGTTAATGCAATCTATTGATTGATACGAAATCAGACCTACAAAACTTGGATTTTGAAGACAGTAGAACCTGCCCATAGAAAGAACTTGTTGGGTATATGTACATCAAACCTCCATGTTGACTTATGAACACCATAAACCTCGGCCCAAACTTCTTCTGAAACTATGAAAAGTTCATTAGTCAGTACCGAAATTCAAAGAGGCTGTATGGTTTTGTTTCTTCTGTAATAATCAATTGCAGGATAGAACTTCAAAAAGAAAAGCTATTCCTTCCATATACCTTGTAATTCTCACTTCCATACATCGGCCCCTACTCGTAGGGGCCGATGTAGGTCGGTTTATCGACACATACAAGATTTGTCCCAACCGGAGCATATTTGAAATAGAGGACACCAAAGACGAAGTGGTTTCGAAAAATAAAAGTTGGAAGGACGTCGAGGGCAGTGATCTTGTAGGTGTGAAATTAGGGATATTAGAGTTTCAATATCACAAAAATGAGGAGCATCGTGGTGTTAGTATATATGAGAGAGACGAGGCAAATGAAAGTAAGAGTCCTCACTGTTAAAGTTATGCCTGTTAGGTTTAGGTGTGAAATTGGGTTGACCTATGGCTTTTTATTGTTCAGTTGGATTGATGTTTTAGTTGGGTTGGAATATTATCTAATTTAAATATTAACTTATTAATTACCCCAAACCAATTCCTCTTCATCTCCTTCCAATCATGGTTTTAATTCTCTTTATTGATTCTCCATACTATTAGACACATAATCACTCCAAACCATGTGGATGGATATTAATGTTGATTTCACCGGTAGTCTTACGTATCGAGGTGTCTGATTATAAGATTTTTACATCAATGTCATTGTCTATTTTTCCGACGCTTCCATGGTGATCGTTGATGATAGATTATACATATATGAATTAGTGTTGCCCCAACTCTACCCAAAAGTTTTGATAATGAATAAGAAATGTTATTTGATTATGCTTTGCCCATTCTCTCTATTGAGACTCATCAACTTTCATAATGGAACAAAAAGCAACTTCAGTGGATATTTGCAACAAGTTCTTCCTCTCTAAATTTTACTTCATCAATTGAAACCTCCATGTCATCGAATCACATCGCTCAGCTGGTTTGCCCGAGAGGTTAAGGGGGAAGACTTAAGATCTTCTGGACTCAAAGTCCGCGTGGGTTCGAACCCCACAGCCAGCATTTCCTCAACTTTAATTTTTATCAAGGACCCAAATCTCGGCCTTCAATCGCTTATTTGGGCTTTGCAAAACGGGCCTAAATGTACACATCAAGCCAAGCACTCAATAACGGTAAGCAGTATTGTGGCGACCATGTGTGTGGTGGGTCTATCCTCTCAATATTATTCTCCAATTTATTGTATTCTTGTCAGAAATTTCCATTGCTCGTTGATCCAAAACCATACATGTGAAAAAATTCAGACACAATATTCATGTTTCCATCACCCCACGGCCCCATAATTAAGATTTACAATTTGGAACACTTGCCTTAAACTTAATCATCGTTATTATGGGCAGGGTCCGTCCTGAGAATTGGGAGCCCCAAACGAATCTAGAATTTTGAGCCCCTTGTTATTGGGCCGGCCCTGTTTTTGATTTTGGTGAGCCCCAAGAGAATTGGACAGGCCCTGTTTTTGATTTTGGTGAACACCACGCCATGGCGTGGCCTCAGGGTCGGGTGTGATTATGGGCTCCAACGTTGATCAAACACATGAACATTAACCTTAATGTGACTTAAATGCAACACCAGGAACAAACATGAAGCATGCAGATCAGCCACATTGGTGTCAGAATTCCCATGAGCCGTTGCTTTCAACAATGAAATAATGGTTGATCCTGCAGAGCCACACCCACAGCTCACAAAGGAGTGGACCAGATTCGAATTACAAAAAAAATATGGTTTCTGGTCAGAGAATGGGACCGAGGACTTGCCAATAATGCAACGTTGTTGAGGATCCGATGTGCCAATGTTGTAACAATTGTGGCTTCGGACAAGCACACTGCTTTATCCCAAAACAGCAGTCCCAGAATTAGACATTTCAACCACCCATTGTGAGTGTGCTGATCACACCTCTTTTGGGTAATTACTTGATCAAAACGGCACCGAGATCTGGCTTTTCTTAAAAGGCTGCATTGCATGTGTGTCCATTTGTCAAGATTTAGATTGATTTTAATATTTGAACACATACCCAAAACCTTAAATTAAGTTGCTGCAAATCTATGGAACTACAGCTGTTTTATATAGACTTTAATATGATCATATACCTCTGTTTCTTTGACAAGGACAGCTTGTGTTCTCATTATTACTTGATTCAACTTTCAAAGAATACATCTTGTATCTATCAATGGGGTGAGTGTGAGCCCATTGTTTCAGGTAATAATGTACAGTGAACAGATGGAAAAGTGGATGGGAGTGACCAACGTCGTTAATAATGATTAGTTGACCAACGTCGTTAATAATGGTTAGTTCAGGGTAGGTTATTGTTACGAATGAACTTTGGGGTGTTAATCTGTTAAACGCGTATAGTTCGGGGTATGTTGATATAATTTTCCCTACTTATAAAGTGTATTTTGGCGGATCGATATACGTCTTGTATCCATGACCTGTTAGACCGAACATATATCTATTATGACAAATTCAAACGGAATAAAACGAAGATATAAGTGCTGAATAAATGTTTATTATAATTCGTACTTTTCACCCTATTTATTCTTAATTCCCCCAAACTACAAGGAAAAACAAAACCAGTACAAATGTAGAAATTGAAAGCCAATGACAAAATCTCACAATTACAAACAATATATCCAAAGAAAACAGCAATCTTCACTGCATGTCTGAATCATATTATACTGCTCCTCTGTTTCTTCTTCTTCTTCCCGCATCCCACAATCCAATATATGTCAATCTTTTTCCCTTTAGTTCTCTAACATTGTGAGCTCAAATGGTAATAGTAGCAACCTGAGCTTTGCCGCTTATATAAATATTTCTTGTATTACAGTAGCAAAATCCCAAGACTGTGCAGGCTCAAGAGGTCGGGATGATCGTGCCAATGTAGCCGAATCCCGTTATAAGGAAGGTAATACATTGCAGCCAAAGATACACAAAGTAGCAGTTCTTCCCGTTGACAAAGTCATAGCATCCAGTGATGAAGAGGAACACCGCAAATCCCAACTCCAGTTTGTTGAGTCTGTTAATGTTTCACAAACAGAAACATTTTAGTCTAAATGTGGACAATGTTACTATGATAACAGTTAAAAGCTTGTTCACATATCTTTACCTGTCTGTAATGGAAAATTTGAATCTTGGTCTCTTGACACCTGCCTTTGCATTATTTGCTTTGTTCTTGAGAGCGTCTCCTAATTTTTCAGTCACAACCCATTCATTAACTCTCCCGGTCTCTAGGAGGCCAATCAAAGTTGCCTTGGTCCGGTGCAAGGACATGACGTTCTCAAACAAGATCCAGTAAAACAATAGGTGACATGACCTGCAATTTCATGACATTACGGTTTTAAGGACATAATCATTGTGTAGACAACAACATGAGAGTGAATGCAGAACAAACCTTGGAGTTCCAACAGAATTCAAAAGGGTAATAACGGAAGGGATATAAACAGATCCCCAGATTGGAACTTTGACTTCAGGAACCAGAATGGTCAGAGGAAGCACAAAGCAGTAAAAGATGAAGGTCACCATATGAGCAATGATCTTCCTAACGAAGAAGAAACTGTAGATCACATAAACTTTCTTAAAGAATTTCACCTTCTGCAGCAATGTCGAAGAAAAGTCAAGTTAATTATATGAATTAATTTCACCTTTTCAAGGAATAATCATAAAATAAACGGACCTTGTTTCTAACTATCTCCATCACCATTTTCCTGAACAGATTAGCAGGACCACAAGACCAGCGGTGCTGTTGGAAGCGGAATGCCTTGAAAGTACTAGGAAGCTCACTTTTCACCTGCCAAGCATAAAAGGGTAAGGTAAGGTAAAAACATAGAATTTTACTCAAGTCTTGTTCGTGCTTGAAAGTGTACCTGAAGATCTCCGAGGTAAACAAATTTCCATCCTCGAAGACTTGCTCGAACAGCAAGATCCATGTCCTCCACAGTGGTCCGGTCCTTCCATCCACCAGCCTCCTCAATGGCAGCGATCCTCCATACACCAGCAGTCCCTTCACATAAAAGTCAATCTCAGTAAACTTATAGTCAAAACAGAAGTGAGAATTGACTTTGATTATCATAATTCTTACACCAACTTAGCACCTACGGCATGCTATAATTAAACTAAGTCAAATCAAGTTTTCCCTATTAGTCATGGCACAAAGCATGATAATGATGTCAAAACAATGACAATGAAGCTAAAAGTGTCATTATTGCAATAAACTCAAACGCCAAATATGGTAATACTTTTCTCCCATTACCATCCACCAAAAGCGAAACTTAAAACCTAAAATGGGCATAGAATCATCAAAAATAGCTTGGTTTATGCAGTTAACATGTGCACATTGCATGACCCTAAACATAACATGCTCAAATTAAGCCACCATTAATTAACATCAGAGAATCGAAATTACCATTAAACCCAAAGAAGGCATGAGTAGCTGACCCCACTTCTTGCTCCACGGTAAAATGGTAGTCCAATGACATCTCTTGCATCCTCGTCAACAAGCACTCGTTCGCATTCACTGCAAATCAAACAACTTTGTCAACCAACCCATGATCCAAACAAAATTTGCTACTAATAAAAATTAAAATTAATAATGGTGCTTAATTTAATTAACCGAGTTGATTAAGGAATGAGCTTAGGAAATGCAAATCTGGTTATCATACACGTTATCTTCATCACAAGTTCAATGTGAGTTTCTGTGACGTGGCACCGTCCCATTGGATGATAAATGAAAAAGAGCCAAATTCACAGGTTGGAGGAGGAGGGGGCGATGTTTCATGTGAATGGCTTTTTTTCTTTTTGTTGTGACTTGTGGAAAAGTTGGGACAAGCCCACAAGCCAAGTGTCGGTGACCACGATAGTTCCTGTGGGGGTTGATGTAACTTAACCAAACTCCACTTTACGGACACCATGTGACTGTGTAAGAGTTTATTTTTTTTTGCTGAAATGACTGATATGACCTTTTCAACCGTTTAATCAACCTGCCCCAAAAGGTTTGACCGCTCGTCCTCGCAGTTCGCGCCGCTGATAAGGCCAACATTCGGAAAACAGATAAACTACCCGTTTTGTTTTTTCCCAAGGAAATGACAAACCTACCCCTCACAATAAAAATCTCTTCACTCTGGCCCCACAGAACCCGACATATAGTTACTTTAGTTAGCATAATACTTCATGAAAGGAGGGACATTTGCGTCATTAACTAAAATATCTCGTCCTGTTTGGGTCTGTATAATATGAGATTTTTTTTCACACTTGGTCTTGGTGGGAGTAGATGTAGAGAGTAGGTGTATTTGAGCCCGTGATGTACGGTGGTAGTAAGAGCGACACGTGTCATAATCGAATGCTACAGTTGAGTACTAGAAAAAGTGGGCCCCAAACCTCGCCGTCGCCGGCGAAGCAAGAGGACCCCGAACGGGAAGACCACCGACATTGAGAAATTAAAAAAGGAAAATTAATTAGCGGGAGTGGAGTGAGAAGGAGAGGTGCTTACCGAACCTCCAACGAGCCTGAACGAGAGCAATGTCGGGGTTGGTGATGAAGAAGGGAATGGCTCGCCTGAGGTAATCAGGCTCCGGCTGGAAATCGGGGCTCAAAGTGGCGGCGTTCTCGCAATGCTTGACGTAGCTGCGCTTGAGACCCTCCTTGAGAGCACCGGCCTTGTACCCTCCTCTCGTCTCTCTGATTTGGTACCTGATGTCAATGCCCTTGGATGCCCATCTCTGGCATTCCATCTCCACCATTTGCTGCAATTTCCCCAACATCACACAACAATTCCCAATTTAATCACAACATTCAAGTCCCCTTTTGCAGAATTGAGTGCTTGTTTCTTCAATTTGAAAATCAAAATATGGAAATTGGAGAGGGATTTGACCCACCTTAATGACAGGGTCAGTTGAATCGTCAAGGACTTGAATCACGAGTCGATCGGAAGGCCATGAGAGGCCGCAAGCAGCTCCGATGGAGAGCTTGTAAACCTGAAACCAAACCGCCATCACCAAACGAGCAAAGCTCAAAACCCCTTTTCAAAAACCCAGAAACAGAAATGTACCTCGCGCTCGTTGAACATGGGGATTTGGATGAGGACATAAGGGAAGGCCTCGGAGCCGCCCTCCAGATCGTCCTGAATAGGGCGCCAATTGTAGCGCTTCTCTGGCTTCTTCCAGAACAGCTTGACGAGGACGATGACGACCCCCATGTAAACCCTCTCCATGAACAGCATGAGCGACATGGCCAAGCAGATGTACACACACAGTTGCAGAAGAGGAACAATCACCGGCGCTTTCACAAGGTCCCATACCATCCCAAGCCGCCCAGCTAAGTCGCCTCTCGCGATCCGGAACGCCTCCGGTATCACCACCCCCGTGTCCGCCATGCTCCGCCGGAATTAGAAACAGAGGCTAGTTACAGATCTCAATCTCTCTTCTCCGTCTCCAATCTGATTTTCTGAACCCGATGAGTTGAAGTTTGGAGGAGGAGGAACCGTGTAAATATAGGGCCAACAATGGCATTACAGCGAAGAGAGCCCCAAAATTGGTACGACCATATCTGTGATATATGTTTCTCTGGTGCACAACGTCTATCTCCTCTGTCTCTATTTCTCTAAACGAGATATAAGACAGATGCGCAAACACACTACTACACTTGTGACTTGTGAGGACGATGAGCAATAAATAGCCGTATACGATCAATTGTTTATTTTTTTTAATTAACTCATTATTCCCATTTTTTATATTTTAATATTAACAAACATGTAATGTAATTGAATTATGTGTGAAAAAGAATCTTAGTTAGAGTAAACTGTTCTGTTCCATCCACAGCTTTGAGCCTTGAGTGGCGTCTCGTCTCGTCTAGTATTCAGTACGGAAGGGGGGTATTGGTCATTTCATAGTAGACTGTGCTGTAATTGAGTTACTATCTGATCCTGCCAGTTGCAAAAGGAACTGAAAAGATATTCCAATAAGATGCTCTTTGTTTAACCGACGACTTTATGTAAACACTATCCTTACAAAAAGAGATATAAATAATTACTATTGCTGTGATTTATTTGTGATATAATCTACTCTTAAGATGCTTTTATAAATGCAAGAGGAAATATAAACATATGCACTCGAATGACTTATTTTCGTGTTGTTCTTTTTTATTTGAGAGGAAATATTTATTGATAAATCTTATAAGCCAAACATATAACAAATCGAACAAGTGTTATATCCATCAGTCGATCTCGAGAACCCGAGGGACGATCAGCGAGATAAATAACTCTCGAGACGGGCGACGCAGCATCTAGATAACAAACTACTACTACCGGATCGTTCTTCCTTATCGGCTCTCCGAAGAGAACCCCCGATAAAGAGTCCTGATCGGAGACGCTACCAAAGGCAACAACCACACCTGTCAGATATCTGAAATTCCGACATGGAGGACAAACAAAAATCAAATAACAAGTAAACAAAATAAACAACGACGACACGCAAGAACTACTCACGACCGACCTCCGATGTATGGGTTTGGGATCGGGGCGAGGCGGACGGCGCCGACGGGTACAGATATGATCCGCTAGGGGCTGCTCCGACTACAGCGTTTCGACGAAAGCTGGTTGCAGATCTGACCACCTGACCGGAAGAAAAACGTGACGAAGAGGATCGACCGAAGTTAGCCGAGCCGTCGTTGGGAGCTGAAATCGAAGGGAGGGGGTTGCCGATCTACCTTGGTCGTCGCCGATGAAGGAGCAAAATCTGACCGTTATGGTGGCCGGAATTAACAGACTTGATCGATGGAGCATTTATTCATGCAACCTATAAATAAAAGTTAGTTTCATCAATTATATACGAACATTAACTAGAAAAACGGAAATTGAATTGAAAGAGCAAGGAAACTAAACCTAAGACAGCAATGTAAAA
>JAYMSV010002382.1:0-11173 GCA_036897745.1 Erodium moschatum
TCTGAAACGGTTATATATATTTTTTTAAATTAAAGTTTTTCTCCATCTATAAATATCCCTATCACATGCATCAAACAACCAACATTTTCTTCTCATTTCTCAATTTTCTCTCAAAAAATCCACCTCCCTCAAAGTCGGTTCCTTCGAGCTATGGATGAGTGCGAAGTTAACAATCGTGCAATGGAGGAACGAATCCGACGAAGGGCTGAGAGAGCGATACAGAAAGCAATGTCAAGAATTGACGCAATGAGGCGAAGGGTCGAAAGTGGGGAACTTTCCGACGAGCGATTAATCGAGGTTGTGCCGAAGGCCACGAGCGCCTATTGCAGGATTATTTTATTGAGAATCCCAACTAGGGCCCAGATGTGTAGCCGTCGATTCCGTCTGAGCCGACCACTTTTCATTCGGGTGATGCAAAAGGAAGCAGAACATGACGATTACTTCGTTTAAAAGTCGGACGCTTTCGGACACATGGGTTATCAATGCACCAAAAATGCACTGTCGTGATACGAATGCTAGCGTACAGGTACTCGATCGATTGGTTGGACGAATCCCTCCGACTTGGGGTAAGTACCATACTTGAATGTGTACGTCGGTTTTGCAAGGTTGTTGTTGAGATTTTTATGGCTGAGTACGGGCGTAAACCAACTGCGCATGACTTGATCCGATTACTCTAATCGGGATTCGGGCGAGGGTTTCCCGCCATGCTTGGGAGTCTTGACTGCATGCATTGGGAGTGGAAGAATTGTCCAACCGTGCTGCAAGGCCGCTTTGGTCGGGGAGAGCACCACGGACGTCCAACCATAATGTTGGTAGCGTCACATGATTTGTGGATTTGGCATTCGTATTATGAATGGCTGACTCGAACAATGACATCAACGTTCTCAACGCCGACCACTTATTCAAAGACGCCCTTTTCGGCCGTGACTTTTCTGCGAACTTCGAAATCAACGAGCATCGTTACAACCGAACTTATTATTTGGTTGACGACCTTATTATTATGAATTTTAATTTTCTATTTTTTTTGTGGAAGCTCGGCCTCAGATCTTCGATAATCAAGTATTTATTGTTTTTATGTGATATTCATTTTTTAACGTTACGTATTAGCGTAAAAAAATTTTGGTGCCCTTCTCACGAAAAAAAAGTTGGATCCGCCACTGATCAAACCCATAATAAGACATCGGTATCGACATCCCAACTGTACACATGCTCTTATGTTGTTGGTTTCTCTATATGGGGTTATCACTTATCATCACGATGATAATCAAACTTTCATGTAACAATCCGATCTCTGTAAACTTGCTTTCCTTTGTATATATCGTATGTACTGACAAAACATTACCACTGCTTCCTCAACCGAAGAAGTTTTGCAGTCAAAATATATACTTACATACCACCCTTCTCTCTTTAGTTAGTTAGTTTGTCATTCCCAGTTCAGCCATAACCAGAAGCTTGTTGTACTCACCCCGGGCACCCTTTAACTCGCAAGACAGTTGTTGCACCTGCACCAAAATAAAATTCCACCTCTTACTACAGATCAATAAGTATATATCTTCTCATGGAAGAGGCAAGATCCTGAAGACAGTCTCGATCCATATTGAAGCTTTAAGCCAAGCTGTATTCATATTGCATAGTAAAGCATATCATCACATTATTGATATAGCACAGAGAGCAAGGTAGATGTTTCCATGTGGTGTGATGCAAATACTCGCCCAAAGAAAACTACTGCCTCTGTTCTAAAATAAGTGTCCTATCTCCTTAATTTGGAAGCTCCCATATAATCACTTATATCCTTCCAGGAAAAGAATCATGCATGAATGACCACTAATATCCTTCAACATATGTTAATTTTTCAAGTGGAAGCGTATAGGGGTATGGTGGGAAAGCGGGCAACTAATCTTAGTTTTTGCTAAAAAGAAATACACATGACACTGATTTTGGAACAAGTAAATGAGATGATGAGACACGAAAATTTCTACACGAAATTGCATTACATAAGTAATTTACCTTATTCTTAAGATGTTCCCTGCGTTTTTCCATTTCCAACAGCCTGAAGAACACAAGGGATATAAAAAAGATGAATATATACACCAAAGGGGTCTGAAGAATTACTGCGGAACATTTTGAAAAAGTGAGGCATGTGTCTGTAGTTATGATCTACAATATATTATAGCAATTTGATTAAGCATTGTCTATGTGTATTTTAACCTGTGACTGAACTATCTAGCTTGATATGATAGAACTACGGACCAGTACGACTGAGGTTGTTCCAAGCCTAACCTAATGCAAGCTACAGTTTTCATGTAAAGTGCGAGTTCCTTGTACTCACCGTGATTTAAGCCTTTTGTTTTCCTTCATAAGATTTTCCTTCTCTAGATCTTGCTGCTGGTCCTCGATGCCACGGCCAAGCTAACAAGTAAGGATTGGCAATCCAGAGTTAGCTTTTGAAGTGAATATAAATTTAATTTCTACACATAATGTGGTGCCTATTAGTTATTCTGGGTCTATGTTTATACTTGTCTCTATTTAGGACTGACTATCAGTAGATTAACTGATATCAACTGATTTTATAAAACTTCTGTCAACAAATAAAAGACACTGTACCACAAAGTTAGAATGTGTTAGGAATGAATTAGCAGCTGTTCAGTCGAGAGATTAAACATAAACTAGGCAAACCTTTTCTTTCAAATTGCACAAGGTTTCAGTGGCACAGGCTTCAGATCCAATGTGCCGAGCATTTTCTAGGTCCTCTGGAAGATGATGATTCTTCCTCTTTAATCCTGTTTAGATTACAAGTACATCAATAATATATGCTGTTTAAACTCACAAATATAAACCAATTGGGTGCGAAGAAACTTGAGCACAGACAAGCTTACTATGTTTTTTCATTCAAACTCGTTACCTTGTTGAGACATGACTTGGGAATCATCAACAGGTTCTCCAGGACATTGAGCTGATGCATTTGATACAAGAGGATCTCCGAGAGATACAGATATTGGAGATGCTTTGTTTAAACTATAAGGTGGTTCATGGCAACGAGATCTTGATTGAAGTGATTCTAAACAAGGTAATGATGCAGCACGCTTGCGTTTTTGGGGTTGATAACCAATCAGTTCACAGTGTAAATCCCTGTCAAATACATGGCAGATAAATGAATAAAGCATGATTTATAGAAAGCTGAAAAGTTAATGCACGAGCAACAAGATGCACAAGTTTTATGGATGTCTTCTACATTGGATTAAGCATTGAATTAATTGAAAATGGAGTAGATCAAAGGGGTTTCATGCTTTTGTAACTCAATGTGTTTCACAATATGGAATGAATTGGAGATCTCATCCTTTTTTTTTCTCAAGAGGAGGCCACCAATTTAATCAGATAACATGCATGCATCTAAAATAATAGAGTCAAATCTTCTGTCATCTTTTTCCATCTGCAATATAATTGCACAAGTTTAGTTGGACCTTTTCTTGACATTCAAACCAAAGATTTACAGCTGTGCTCACCAGTATTCTGTTGTCATTTGCTTTAAACGATCTTCAAGCCTTTCAAAAAGAGAAGTTTTCTCAAAATCCTGTTTACTGTGAGTGGGCTGAATAAAATCTGCTTGCAAAACACCTGTCAATATTATTTAAATAAATCAGTGTCTGCTATATCAAAATTTAGGATTTGTTGAATCATAGAGTCCCATGTTGAATAAGAATAGAAAAAAAGGTGCTAGACTAGGTACAAAGGCAAGGGCCACAACCAATCTATAAGGTTGACCTTTTAGTTGTGGAGCCTGACCCATACATGTAGCTCGATTTAAAAACCATCAGGATTAATACATTCAAACAAACAAGTTTGACATGTAAGCAAGGAACTCTCACCTACAACCCCTTTTCCAGCACTGCCTGTCCTATCCTTAACTGCAGGCCAAAATGGCTACCCAAACAAAATGATTGAGTAAACCAATGAATAAGAACGAGGGCATTGACATAATGATGCATGAACTTACTTCTTAAATCATGAATGCACCTTCTCTAAGTTGTAATAAAAACAAAATGGAATTCTAATACAGGCAGCCAATAATCCATATATCAATCTCCACATTTGGTGCTAGTTTTGGGCTGCTGATATGAAATGGAGTCGTCAAATATGCATTAGGCACCTGGGTGTAACATTTATCCAGATAGTACATTAAGTGGTCGCTATCTCCACACTTAGTGAACAATCCTTACACATGCAAAAATCTACTTTTACATGTGGGTCACTGAACATTGATTTCTGCGTGGTAAGTTTTCCTTCTAATGATCAGGGATATATCAACACTCCCCTCATATGTGGATAGTTACTTCTACATATTTAAGTGATGTAGGACGCATCGACACTTAGGAAAGTCAAAAGTGATTGGATGAGCTGATAACAGTCAATGATGAGGAAGGCATCTCACCAGTATAAGACGGTTGCGGTGATAAATATTGAAACCATGGGTAGCTACACGAGGAGCTTCTTTTACAAACCCGATAGTAGTAATAACTGTAGCCTGAACAATGAATCCATGAGATCAGGTGCAGCACCAATAGCTGAGCACTCAACATGTTTTTTCTTGTATTTTGGTGTGAAGTCAAACATGATATCCTTCTTTTTGAAGAAAAAATCAGATGTTTATCTAGACATGACTCTTCACACCAAAATACAAGGTTAAGAGTCTAAAATGAAACTTCGAAGAACAAGTTCTTTCTAGTTCATCTTTAAGTAACTGAAACGGTATGGAACATCTTTGTTACAGGATGCAAGCAGAGTCTAGTGGAGGAGACTTTAAGATACGAGTTAATGCGAACCTCCATTTGTCCATTAGTTTGAGGCCTATACACGATAAACTCGGGATATTTTAGATCACTGGTAATGCGGTAGCAGTCAACGACTCGTCCACGTAGTATAACTTTGAAGCAGTCAGGTAGCCGCAGATACAGAATGGAGGAGTATACCTGTAGAGCTTGAAAATAAAATCCCTAGGTGGTGATAGAGTCGTAGAAACAAACCTTGAATTTGTATTTTATACTTACACGGAGAGAATACTGATATCGGATGGCTATGTGCTGGTTGCTAAGTCCCTTCATTTGGTGAGTTGGGTCACAATTAATCCTTATATCCTTCAATAGTCAAATTACAGCAAGGAAACTTGTCGGATATGATTCATAAGATAGATCAGGGAAATATACCAAGAGATATGAAAAAAATAAACCTCAGAATCAGCATCAAAATCAAGCTCTGTATCTCCTTGGTCATTTAACCAAAGATTGTAAATGATAATTTTTGTTCCATGATGCCCTATATCATCAAACTGACCAATTTGGTTAATGAAACTGAGAGAACACACAAATAAAAAAAGTTCAGTGTTCATAACGTGGCTAAGATTTTCAAAGTTCATAATCATGGCTAGATTAAGGAACATTAGGTAATTGGTAGCAAATCACGCTCCATAGCATTAGGAACTGTAACTTGATACACTCTCAAAGCACAAGTCAAACTGATATGAAAAGTGAGTAACAGCCTGATCCCCCTAGGACAAAAGATGCAGAAATACATTGATGAAATCAAATACTTTTATGAGCCTCAAAAGTGGTGTCAAATACCATGAGTTAGATAAATATGCACTTCTTATAAGAGCCACGTAGGGTTTGACCAGTTATAGTATGCTAGAGAGAGCGAAAGTTGTAGATAACTCCTTATAAATGGATCATTTCAATAGCTCCAAGTGTTCAAGACCTCTCATTAGAGCAATTCATTGGTATCATAACATCATTAGGCATGTATAGAATGATGACAAGCTTTTATAAGGATCCTTTTTTGCAGAACTTTATTTTCTTTCCTGGTCTATGAGGCTGAAACCATATAACTGTAAACTATTACCCTATCAAAGAAAGCCAGCATGCGGGCTGAATGTTAAAAACGATTTTCCCAAATGTCAATTACATTTACAAATATAATGCGCAGGCTTACTTGCTTCAGCAATTCGCTTTCAGTGGAATATGGAGACCACTGCAGTAGAATTGAGAGATTGGTATGGAAGTACTCTTTATCATGATAGTGCATAGGTTCAAATGTTCCAGTTGAAAAATTATATTCATAATGCACCTGCATTTGTTTTTAGAAGAATAGCAATGAGTTGAAAGAAGGCGCCATCTAGACACCAAAGCAAACTAAGGATTCAAGTATTGCAGCAGAAAAAATAACCCTGTAATGATTTAGAGAGTGCATAGACATGGAATGTTATGAATGGATATATGAAACATGGAATAAAAAAAATGTAAAGATGACTTCTAAGTATCTCATTTCAGTAAATGAAAAAACAGAAATTCAAACCCTTCTCTGACCAACTCACAAAATGACGTGGAAGACTTATCTTCAGCAGCCCATTCTTTCTGGTTTCTAACCAGCCATTAAGAGAACGACACAAAAAAAGTTCCCAAGAAGAGATAAACAAATGCAAATTCTGGCTCCTCTGAGTGTTTATAAGAATTGTTTAGCAGTAACTGCTCTTAAGGAACAATCATCTACCTAGGTCACTCTTTAATCTCAAAGGAGGGAGGCCCTTGCAGTCATCCAGTTGCCATCTATTTTTACTTAAGCATTGTGTCTGGATCTTCAGAATTGATTAATGATTCATAAACTCGTGATTCAAATTGTGATTTAACAAGCATGCTTATTTTAAGTTGGAGAAATACATAACAGTTATCAAGGGTAATACATTAAGAGATTAATCCAGTAAAACTAAGTCTTAAATAAACTTGCCATTTGGATATCAAAATAGAGGTCATATAGCAAAGAACAATATATATTTCAACAAGTGCTAGGAGGACAAACTAACCATTGGTACAACTATCTTGTTGTGGCCTGTTAGGCTTAAGAAGGTATATGAGAGGAGTCCGATGCTTTGAGTCAGTAACCTGATCACCACCAAACAATAAGATACTATTTTTTTTATTAAGTGTGAGATGCTTTTATATTATAACATCTCTAAATATAGAAATTGACCATCAAACAACTAGTAACTGTATTGCAATAACATGATGTACAATTAAGGATAATGTGGGAATGTTGAAGGAAGAATGCTTTGACTTTATGACAGTGAATGTTTGTTTTAAAGACAAATATTAAGTACAAAAGAGTGCACTCATTTTGGGATGGAAAATATTATAGTTATTTAATACAAGATGGTTGCTATGTTCCAGTGTTCAGATGCTTATATTTATCTCCTTTCCATAGTATTTGCAGGTGATGTTGTCTAAATGAGAGTGTAAAGCAAGAGAACAAAATCAGAACTCAGTGAAATAAATTTCATATGCAGAACTGCAAGTCAAGACTCAGGCCAAAAATATTGTTCTAGGACATGACTACAAAAGGAAAATATATGATCAGATGTAAATTTATCGGGTTTCAAATGAATACTATATATCAGAATACTTCTCTTTCCTCTCTTTTTTCCATCCCAAAATGAGTGCATTCTTTTGTACTTAATATTTGTCTTAAAACAAATGTTCACTTTCATTAAGTCAAAGCATTCTTTTGTATACAAGTAAACAAAGTGAGGATATATATTTAAAAGAACTTTTTTTACATGTTTATGAGGTAATTAGACCTGTTTTTAAATCGGCGAGTGAAGAGAATGACATCTGACCCTAGTCTTATAGAGCTGGTCTTGAAGCCATTTCCATCTGAAAAGCTAAAAGCAAACCAGTAAACAGACGAAGGCAAAAGAAAAAAAAAGGGTTAAATATGTGCGGTATAAAATCCGTACACTGTCCAATAGATAATTCGGAGTTCTTATCTGAAAATCCAAAGCTCATGCAACATCTTAGAGCTTCAGGGTCCATTCCACCGCCATCATCTGTTTTTAGTCAGTCATCAAATTACAGCGAGAAAAAAAGAGATATTATGAGAATCATCTCCCTGAACGATAAGCATACAACAAACGGTATTCCTTGTCATCCAAAAAATCAATAATAATAGGAATTACATATCATATTTTACAAATACCTTGAATAAGTAAAGCTAGACTCCCATCCCGTGGATTTGATATTTTATCGATGCTAACAAATGTGGCTCCATTTTGTATCTAAAACATCCAATCCAGAACCAATGAAAGGTAACATGAGAACTATACATAGAATCCCTGTTCCAGAAGGAGAAAGCTATAGCATGACTAGTTTGCATTCAATCTTTCGTTTTTACTTGTAAATTTTCCTCTCTAAGGAAGTTTATTATTATCACTGTCTAGCTCATGAATTAATCAGACGTCTTCCATTTGAATTTCTACTTTGTAGTGCAATTTAAAACTTGCCTCGTCAACAGCATTGTCAAGCAGCTCCGCTATGGCTGAAAAAGAAGCAAAAGAACATAGGAGACTTGAAGCAAATCTGAGATATAATAAAAGGGACGTATATTTGGAACATTTGTCAATCGCAAATATCACAAATCAATGTACCAGAAACATACAAAACTCGTTAGGAGAACGTACCACCAAAGGCCCACTTATGTGAGGTAGCATTTGAGTGAAGAAACATTGGGTGTACATGCAAGCGATTTTGCCCATCTGCAAACCAACATGTCAAAATGAAGAGGTGTGAAACAGAATAATAGAAACACAACCAAAAATCATGTATTTCTAGTATTGGTTTTGTTTATGAAAAAAAATCTTATTGGGAAACACCATTTTGACTAATGCAACAACTAAATTTCCCACAATCATAACTTCAAAGTCCATGCATTTAAACTTAATTGTGGTTAGATTAAGTTACTAATATGTATGTTTTCACCTTATAGTAATAGTAATAGGAATAGCAATATAGTTAGAGTTTATTCATCTAGCATCATAATCCACTAGGCAGACTACATAAGTAGCTAAACACATAGAGGAAAAGGGAAAAGAAGTATTAAGTGCATTGGCATAACATATTTGAGTGTTCATTACTTTGATTTGCAGCTTTCAATCCTTTCCCATGCCCTACTTCATAGTTTCCAGCTTTCCAGAACTGCCGACATATAGGTGCAGAATATACGGAGCCTCCGTTTAAAAGATTTGACTTATCAACCACGTAACCAAATGCTCCCACATTTGGATCTCCAGCCTCATCAACTATAACTTCTGAACGACTCATCTTGAAAACTACAGAACAATATGAAATAAGCAGAAGAGATCAAAAGACAAGGTACAAAAGATAAGGAAATGAAATGGGTTAAACATTGGTGAGGTTATTGAAGCTTTCTCAATCAATTTCAGCAATTAGTTGCAACCAAATACCAACAACTGCAACCTATAACATTTGTGAAGCGGGAGGAACTATTGCTTGTAGTCCCGGAGCTGAGTGTCAAATTCGACATCAGACAGGTGTGTGGCAATAGTCAATCCAACAGAAGAACAAAACCCACCAACCAAAACAAGATTCTCTAACCAAATTCAAGCTAATTAACAAGATTGTTTGAATAAAAAAAATCTAAACACAAGCTACTAAACTAGAAACCAGTAACCCCCCAGTGTGATTTTAGCTTAATAAACCAATAAACCAACCTAAATGTCATCTGCACACCCTCGAAATGCTTGGTAAAATGCCTTAATAAATTCACCCCTCCATTGTTATGCCTCAGTTTTTTGCTATCCACCATTTTTCTTACTCTTAACCCACAACAAAACCACGTCCCCCTCATAATTAATCAAATTCTACCCCAACCCTAGATTTCACTATAAAATACCCATTTCCCCACCCTTTTCATTCACATCTCCCAAGACTTTCTCTCTACAACCCTCCCTATCATTTTCCCTAGTTTTACAATCTCTCGCCATGAACACCAACTATCCATTTTTCACTGCCGATGATCTTGACAGTGATTTTCGCGTTGCCCAAACCCAAATGTCACATATGTTGTTATGCTCAACCAAACAATCGAAACCAACACCCATTTCCATCAAAATGAAACAAACGCATGAATCGAAGAGCTTTGCGTTTTCAGGGAAAGGTAATGAAACAGAGCAAACAAGCACATACCCAAAACAAAACAAAACAAAACTAGTATGTGTGAGGGAAAAGATCAGAAAAAGTGGATCGAATCAAGCAGCATTAAAGGGAAGACCCATGGAAACTGTAGCTTGGAGATGAAGAAGACCTCACGGAAAACTTGATGCTAGAGGAAGAGAGCTTGGGGAGAGAGGGCAATGGCACATTGCCCAGAAACTCCAAAACCCTTTCGTCTTCTTCCTACCACCAGACTTGCAGTATAAGGCAAAAGGTACGGAGATGGGCTGAAAAGTGGAATTGCTTTTTGTGTGAGGATGGGAGTGTGGTGGGAACCACCTGTATATTCATGGATAAATATAGATTCACTTTTTTGGATAAGTTATAGCTATTTTTTTTAGGTAGTAATAAAAAAATTCTGATTTTTTTCTTTATTAATTTTATGTAAATTTGTTTTAAAATCATAATTTTATTCTTACAATTATAAATTTACAAATAGTAGATAAAAATTAAATTGAGAATTTTCATTGGTATTCACTTTGTTTCCTTAGAGGTAGGAAGATAGGGAAAATTAAGAGAGTCAAAATTACGAACCTTTGTTTTATAAAATGTAATAAATATTAAAACAGATATGACAAATGTCGGGATCTGATTGGTTGTTCACGACTCGCAATTCGGGGTTCATGGTTTAGTAAACCGCAAACCGTGAGTCGCACGCTAGGTGTACCCACAACGTCGCGACTCGCGGTTCATCAAACCATAAACCCCAAACCTTGAACCGCATAGTATGTCGCCTTGGCGTGGGTGCTCTTAGGCAGTCAATTTTGTCAAGTCGACTATGAGGTCCAGGTCGCATATAATTAAGCACCATTCGATTTTGCAACCGGAATTGATCGTGCTAGTGTCACCACTATCATCGATCTACTTCATTCTCCATAACATGATTATTGACGACAAACGCATGAACTGTGGAAAAGCAAAGGACTTTGCGGATGAGGAGGATAAATGTCTACATGAACACCATCACAAGACCCTTACGGGGCTGCCACTTGGTTTCAGTGCAATTATGGAAAATATATCTTAAATTCGTGATTGAAATTTACATAAACAACTGAGACCGCCAGAGGACATTTGGCTTAGAGTTTTGGCTACACTTCATGACCGTAAAGAAGCCCACAAGG
>JAYMSV010002383.1:0-11173 GCA_036897745.1 Erodium moschatum
GAACGCCTACGAGTAGGCAACCTCTTATTACTTTACAGATGGAATTTATCTTCCTTGAGCTGCATTGGTGAAAACAATATCAGCTCCACAAACGGCAAAGCAAAGGTGTTTTTCTAGAAACCAAGAGGCGACGAGGAAGGATATCAAATGGGCATTTGGAGTTTTGCAAGCTCGTTTTCATATCATTACTCCTCCAAGCCGAATGTGGGATAAAAACTCACTCTCAGTGATCATGAGTACTTGTATTATTCTACACAACATGATCGTTGAGGATCAACGGCGTCCGTACCCCACTGATCCGTTTGCAGATATCGGTGTCCCGACCGCACCGACCCGCCTAGGACCACCACCAACGGTGAACATCACAAGTATCATGAGCCATAGAATAAAGATCCATGATCTAGATGTTCATCATTGTCTCCACAATGACCTCATCGATCTCATTTGGGCTAAATATGGAGATGCCGAAGACAATTAGAGTAATACAATGTAACGATTTGTATTTCACGGTTAAATGAATAAATTAGTAGTTTGTTTTGGGATTGTTTTGAAATTATTAAAAATTGTAAAAACAACCAAACCACTAGCTCCTACCACTCACTGGTGGTTAGCACTATATAGCAGCCAGTTGTTTGAAAGAAAAAGTGAAAATGGGCTCTAACTAGTAACTACTACCTCCTACCATTAACTAATGGTTTACTACTGAAGATGCTCTAACATGATTACAAGAAAAATGCGAAGTACTTAACACGGTCAAATGAAACTGACAAGCGACGATGGAGAGAGTAATCAGGTGGATGACACTGGTAAGCGACGAAAGTAAGCGTAATTGAAGATGAGATCTGACGAGAACCATGAAAACAGTGCTAGAGACAGATGTTGATAAAGGAGATGGAGTGAAAGGGATTGTGGAGATCGGAGGACGAACTGTAGGTGAGGGGTTATAGAGACCGCCGGTTGCAATGTCGCAGACGAAGTCAGAGGAGACGAATGCAAACATAGGTAAAAATCAATCATCGACTGGCACTAACCGATCCGGAAAGTGACTATCTACGTCGGTGTTGACGCACAAAATCTGCCAACCAGACTCACCAATCAGGTATGGTCTTCAGACCATCGTTTGTTTAACCGACCGATTATCAACCCTAATCTCCTTTAAGATCTCCGGTCCACGTACAATAAAAATCTAGTTCTATGCGTAAACAGAGTGTTGAATCAAAAGTTAAAAGGCTAAACGTATAAACAATAAAGCATACCCAACTTAAAACACAATGATTCAACTAATAAATACCTAATATTTGACATTCTCTTACTCAAGATCAGTAACTTGAACTGCAAAATGTGATAGTGTGAGTGTTACACAAACATTGAGCAATATTGGACTCTGACCAAAACTTTGCATGACTCATCATGGCATGCTCCCCATCAAATACAGAATTAACAAAAAACCCTATAACTGACTGTTTCATAAACTGTTTTCATCAACAACACAAGCTATGGTAAAGCTAAACCTTTTTGTTCAGTAAAGTTTGTATGTGATCAGCAACAATCCCTGCAACAAGCTCAGGAGAGAACCTCCTGATCATATCTTCTCTCGCCTTTCCTCCTTTCACCCTGGCTTCTTCGATATTGCTCACAACATGCCTCATCAGATTCTGAAGCTTACTCACACAAGGCTCGGCCCAAAAATGCCCTTGAAATGGCCCCTCGGTAACTTCACTCATTTCCTCAACCTGCAATGGGTAGCTATTTTCCTCTGTCAAGTACTCTGTTGGACCGGACCAGTTGGTGGCAATAACTGGCAGTGCCATGGACATGGCTTCCACAGCCGGGCGCCCCCACCCTTCCCCTCTTGAAGGAAGAACAAATGCATCAGCTGCCTTGTATACTCTAGGAAGATCAATTTGAGCTATGTGGGTGTCTATGACATAGACTCGAGCCCATCCATGGACTGGCTTTTCCAAATCAGAATCATCAACAAACCCGACTATCTTATTACCAAACTCTCTAGTAGAGTGGAATGGGTTGGTTAGTAGATACAGAACAACCCCGTCACTCCCAGAGAACTCCTTCAGATATGACTTCAATAATACATCCCATCCTTTCCTGTACTCCCATTTGAATATACTCAAGAATACGAACTCTTTCTCTGATTTCACATCAGGGGTTTCCAAACCTAGAACCAGCTTCCCTATGGAAGCAATGTCTAATGGCTGGTACTTAACCGGATCGAAAAACTCAACATCAACAGGCTGAACAATTTTGATGACCTTAGACGGATCAACCCCACTTTTGACAAATGTAGACACATGAAACTCGGTAGGAACCCAGACATAATCCATTTGATTACAACGCTTCACGTGTTCAGGATTCACCCTATCAGTCTCGAACATGGTTCTACCGATAGAGAACTTGAACTGGCCGTAGCCAGTTGGTGGGCACGGAGGGGTCTGAAACAAAGGAGGGTACCAAGCACCAGGCTCACTGTGACACACAACAATGGTTTCATTCATGTTACAGTCAGTTTGGTGAAGCTCAACAGCCAAGTTCCTAACATTTTGGGGCAAACCATTCCAGAACTCCACAGACTGAAGATCACCATGTTGGTTGATACCCATTTTGAAACCAGGAGCTTTCATGTGTTCATGAAGGGACAAAATGTAGGACCAAGCTTCAGAGCTGTACCCTCCACCGGAGAGAAAAGGAGCCATCCAGAGGACACAGTGAGGTGAATCGGAAATGGGTTTTTGTATCAGATTGAGAGAGGGCTTTTGGGTCTGGCCGAGGAACCCTAGAAGGGTCTGGATCAGGGTTGGGTTTGGGGAGAGGGGTGATCTCAGGAGGTGCAATTTGTGAAAGTCTGTGCTTGTGAGACCGATCAAAATTGCAATGAAGACGATGAAAATGGATGAAAAGCACAGTAGAGAAGGTTTCAGCTTCCATTTTGATGGTGGATTTTCTCGGGAATCCATAAGAAAAAGAAAAACAACCAAACAGACCCTTCAAATGTAAGCAATAAAGATACGATTTTTACTGAAAATTGAAGGAAAGCTCTTAAGCATGACTATGGAGATAGAGACTACCAGTACGATGAGCTCCTGAATCAGAGAACTCGTGCCGATCTCAGAATGAGTCGACCCGGATCGACGAACTTGTGTTGTAGCCTGATCGGTTCGGGTCGTTGTATGAAAACCCATTCGTACTGACCCGACTTGACCCGTTTTGCAACGGCCACGCGTCGGAGGTGTGTCTTCATGCAGCGAAGAGAGGAACATAAAAAAAACAATTGTAAAAAAAAAAATTAAACCCGTCGCCACCACCGTCAAGCCTCGACGTGAAACGGCGGCGTTTAATCTCAGACGAGGACCGGCAACGCTAATCCTCTGCCGGCGGTCGTTAATTCGGTTTCTCGATCTGAGACATCATATGAAAAATTTGTATTTCTATTTTTGTTGGGAATTAATAATTAATGTGGTTGTGGGATTGGTTGTGGAGGTCGACAGAGGAGGGATCGGGAGGAGGAGAAGGTCAGAAGAAGGTGGTGATCATCGGCGGCGGAATCGGAGGTGTCACCGTCGCCTATCGACTCCAATCTCTCGCCCAAGTCACCCTCATTGATTCGTAAGCACTTTTCCTCTTCATTTGCGTTCTGGGTTTGGTTTTTGAAATTCATGCACACCACCTGTTTGCTTTAATTCCCAGCTGATTGGAAGAATGGCATTTCATGTTTTTTCTTCACAAAATTAAGGAGGATTGAATCAAAAAACATTACTTAAATGTCTCTTTTAATGTGGGTGGTCAAGTTTAGGAGAGTGTTGGAGATGGGTTTGGTGATTACTTGAGAATTTTGGAAAATTTGTGTGTTATGGCCTTGTGGGGATGCACCATATTGCTCTATATCATTGTCCTTTGCATGCCCTTTTTGATTTGTGCTTGAACTTTACAATTCATTTACCCAAAGGAGGCTTTCAATGTCAAAAGAAAGAGTAGTCTTTGTGTGATAAATATACTTACGTTTTGGGTATTAATTTCCTTGGTGGGACTTTCTTTGTTACTTACGACTAAAGTCTTATTAGTTCAAAAGATTGCTATAAACTCTGATGTCATGATCTGAAGTGTTGAATTCATTCGTCTCAAACTTGAATTGTCATCTCTTAGGCTAGGCTTTGTCTACTTCATTCATTTTGCAGAAAGACGCTAAACCATGAACGTTTGTATAATTGGAGGAAGACAGTTTTATTTTATAAACTTCAAGGAAATAAGAGCCACTATCACTTTCCCATCATAAACCTATAGAAAGTCATTAATTAAAAAAGTTGATTTGGTATCTCCCTTTTCACTTATTTGATTGATTTGTTGGGTAAATTTCACCCCATTCTCTGAAGTTTAGGCCTTTTTACTTCTTACAAGCCATGTTCTTTTGGCTGTGAAGACTCCCTTGAAGTTTCTTCAGAATGTGTGCTTCACTTCAACTGCAGTATATGGTTTTCATGTTTTTTACTTGAATTTTATTGCCATCTACACAATGAGCCCAAAGCATTTCAAGGGGATAAAATTACCAGCACCTGGTCTTTTTCGTTATTTTTCTTCTGTATATATATCTTGACTGGGAATAAATTTACACCAGGAAGGAGTATCTTGAGATTCCATGGGCAAGCGTAAGGTCTTTTGTGGAGCCCTCATTTGCAGAGCGAGCACTGATTAATCATTCTGAATTCCTCCCTAAAGTACGTGTCATCATTACCGCTGCAACAAATGTGACAGAAAATGAAGTGGCAACTGCGGATGGAGAAATGATAGAATATACTCATCTTGTTGTTGCCACAGGACATGTAGGTTATGTTTACAGAACTAAAGCTGATAAGATTGGTTATTACCAGTCAGGTAAATAAATACAGATGCATAGCAAATCCAAGCTTCTGTCTTGTTTGCATATGTATTATGAACCTACTTTGACTTAATTCCATGTGACATGTAGAGTTTGAAAAAATATCTTCTGCTTCTTCAATTTTGATTATCGGAGGAGGGCCCTCTGCTGTGGAGCTTGCTGGTGAAATTGCTGTTGATTTTCCAGATAAGAAGTTGACACTTGTGCACAGGGGATCAAGGTTGCTAGAATTTATCGGTGCCAAGGCATCACAGAAGACACTTGATTGGCTAACGTCTAAGAAAGTCCAAGTGATCTTAGATCAATCTGTTGATCTGACCCACGCATCAGAGGGTACTTATCAGGTTTCTAATGGAGAGACTATCTCAGCCAATTGTCATTTTACGTGTACAGGGTTACCTATGGGTTCATCTTGGCTTCGGGAAACTTCTTTGAAAGATAGTATGGATATACAAGGAAGGTTGATGGTTGATGACAAGTTGAGAGTCCGGGGTCACAAAAATGTATTTGCAGTAGGAGATGTTACTGATATTTCAGTAAGTTTACCCTGATATTACCATTGAAATGTTCTCTGCTTGTTTTCTTCTTCTGATATTCATGACTTGCATCCCCAGGAGATCAAACTAGGACATTTGTCACAAAAGCATGCTCGTGTGGTTGCGAAGAACATAAAGGCATTGTTGATGGATGGAAAAGAGAATATGATGGTTAAATACAACCCTGGTTCACCAGCTGCTGTTGTTTCACTTGGAAGGGTTGATGCAGTGGCCCAGTTTCGCCTTTTTACCTCGATTGGGCGCTTTCCCGGCATGCTGAAATCTAATGACTTGTATGTGGGGAAGACAAGGAAACAGCTTGGGTTGGATCCTTATCCTAAATCAGCTGCAAATGGGTATATTTATCTCCTCATTCTTTAGCTTGAGCTTTTGGGTTGGAATTTCGGGTTTTAACTTGGTATCGGAGTGAACCTGCCATGACCCACGAGTAGATGTCAATCCTACACGTGAGGAGGAGTGTTGAAGTTAATGAAACTAACATATATAAATAAAAGTGTTACTTATAAAGGCGAAGGTCACACCAAACTATAAGGTTGACTTTTTAGTTGTGAACACTAATCTAGCCACACCAAACTATAAGGTTGACTTTTTAGTTGTGAACACTAATCTAGCCACACCTGCATCCAAGTAGGTGTACCCACTGGGGTTCGAACCAAGTGGGCACAAGCGAGCATGTTTTTGTTTGCGTTCCTTGTTGCTTTATATTTAAATTTGAACTAGAAGAAGCACATACAAAACTCACTTGATATCTTCACAAACATTGCTCAATTCTAGGTGAGTTTTTCTTGTTTCTTCTGTTGCATTCTGTGAAGTCCTGCTATGAATACTTCAAAACACATATTGCAAGCCAGCATGACTGATTTATCTTTACTTTTCTGTTTGGTAGGGAAGTGAAACCAAAGGAAACAGCTGCAAGTGACAAAGATAAATAACACACCCAACATTACCACGAAGCAACTCGGTTATTTCAACTGAAGAAGCTGCAAGTTCTTCTTCATCTTCAACCAAGCACCAAAACAAGCCATAGAATGTGCAAGTATTGTGGGCACTCGAAGAATCCTCGTAGAGACATTATCAGTTCCCCCAACAATCCTGTATAGCATTATGATCCGAGTGTATCATTAACATGTGTAAGTCCATATATATACCCACTTCTCTGACCAAACAACATCTCTGCCTTGTGGTCAGGCTTCAAGTCTGGAAACAATCTTTCTGCAAAAGCAAGGGAAGGCTGCATAAACAAAAGTGAGTCTTGTGCACTGCCCTTAAACATTTGGCGCGAGTTCGGTTTCCTTTTCAGTTTGACTGCCATGTTCACACATATGTTGTTGTTGCCGTCTTTTGTTAGAGCAAGTTATTTTGAGAATGATTTTACAAGCAAGATTCATATCAGTCATGGATGTGAACAGAAGAGTCTGAACCTACATCCATATGATTGCTACAGCTCGTTGTTTTTCAACTAGTTTCTGTATGATACAATCTGTTTTTTTTTAAGGTTAATATAACTGTTACTTACACAGCCATGGATCTGCATGATACTATCTGGTTCTCTATATTGTCCATTTTTCTCTTTGGTTTCTCTTTCAGGTGACAAATTTAATGCCTGTGTTTCTTATTTTGATAATGTAAGAGGTTAATAATAAATGGGAGAAATGCTGAAAGGGTTCTCATGAATTGGTCACTGACGGGAAAGCATTATTTTGAAAGAAAAAAAAAACATGCCGGTGTCCTCGCAAATTGGACATTGAAAATCAATTTCCGTCAGCCATGTTCGTCTTTTTACGGTAGAAATGTGGATAATTCATAAGGTCTTGCGGGAATGTGGCCGATGTTTATTAAATTTTCGTTAGTTTTAATAACAACTAACGAGCATTTTGTTAGGTATGGCTTCATACAAGATTTCCTACCAATTGAATTTTCGTTAGTTTTAATAACAACTAACGAACATTTTGTTAGTTAGTTCTTGGCTTCATGCAAGATTTCCTACAACGGAGAACGGAAGGGAGAAGGTAGAGAAGAAGAGCCACCGACGACCTCCTGGCCTCAACGGCCGACCAGACCACCCGTCGAAGCTTGAGATTCGATTTTTAGCACTGAAATTTCAGTTCAAGACTTAATAACTAAGTCCAAACACTATATTTCAGTTCTTGAACCTAGCTATGCAACGGTGAATCAATATCAAATCTTAACAATTTAACTCAAGAGCAAGTTTCAAGTATTTTTGGTCTTTTGCTCTCTTCAAGTCCTTACCACATCTAATTAGAGTGACTCGGGAATTAACAATTAGTTATAGTCTCTATTCTTACTAAAAGCATGGACGGTGCATAAGGTAAACACTTGGTTTATAGCTTGGCTCACACCAGATTGTTACACCAAGTGTTTTCAGTGCAACAAAATCTACATAACTCAAGAGGAAATTGTAATTTAAAATAAATTCATTTAACATTTGGAATAAAACCAAAATTGCAAATTTATTCGAACGAAAAACATTACATAGGCGATTATAAAGTTAAATTAATACTAAATTAGCCCGATATAGAGATGACATTTCGCTTGATCTTTGGCAAGAACCCAACTATGGAATTTATTGAATGGAATACGATATCGTCGATACGTCATGTGGTACTCGGCAAAGATTGCATCTGATATTTGATGGTCGTGTCGGGAAGACGTTGTTGGATACAACGTCGGTAGATTCCGTCGATTTTCTTTACCTTCTTGTTGTTCTTGCCCCAATGATCCTTAAGTTGGGCTTGAGATCGTGGGTTGATATCCGGATCAGTGGTCCTCGAGTCTTTTCGGTAAAGGTTAGGCTAATATTGGTCGCCGACCTCCGCGGACTCAAGCCATGTCACCTCAAGGTGGTTTTCTTCCACTACCGATCAAGACGTTGTTATGCGTCTTGGAGTTCCCATTTTGAGCTAAAAATGGAGGTGGAAAAGTGAAGGATGAGAGTATTATTAGAGGACCAACTCAACTTAAAGGTTAAGCAGATAGTTGAAAGCAAAGCCCAATTATATTTATATCTGACACGCGCCCTCACGAACAAACCCGTTTACGGGTTTGGAGGTGAATTAATTAGAAGAGGAGAGCGATAAGAGTTAGTCTATTTGGGGCGAATTTGATAAATTGAGAATAAATAAGAATTTTTGTAGAGAGTGGGGTTTGAACCCGAGTCCGTGAGGTGCTAAGCTTTGATACAATATTAGAGGACCAACTCAACTAAACGCTTAAGCTGATAGTTGAAAGTCCAATTATATTTATATCTAACAGAGAGGTGTGAATGAAATTAAGGAGAAATTTCCTATTTTATAGGGGGAGTGCCGGTTGCGTCGAGGTTACGACGTGGTTGAGTCGGCACAACAATGGGTGGGTTCGGGTGCGTTTTACAAGATGATAACTTTCCAAAAAACTGAAACGAACAGTAATTGGATCAGACAACGGTTACATTCAGAAAGAAATTAACAACTACAACAGGAAATTGGTTAAAATAAAACTAGAGCTCTGAAAGTTTCCGACCAAAGTGGACGATTGTGAATGAGCTGCTAAGCTGCTTTGATGGCTTCGGACATCCCAGAGGTATCCCTTTTGAGAACTACATTGTACATCGCCCACATGCGCTTTTGCTTGGACTCGAATAACAAGGGACCACTTGGGTTAGCTTTAGGGTGAAGATCTCTTCAAGTCTCACCTCTGCTTGAGGTCACAGATTCGAATCCTAGTGGGTACACTTGCTTGGAAACATGTGTGGGTGGTGGGTTAGATTAGGCTAAAGTAGGATTTCCCTGTACTTCTCTCTGATTAAAAAAAAAATAGCAATCGCTTTTCAGCTCTACATTCTGAATGCTCTCAACAACATTATGGAGATTAAGTACCCGAGTCTCATTCATTACGACATTTCCTTTATCTTCTTTTAACCTTCAGGGCAGACTTTTTGGGCGGAGGTGAACTCAGGATCGGTCGGTGTGTTCGCCTCATAATCCAAAGGAATGCTCGTCATGCTCGATCCTTCCTCGTCCAATCTTGTTCGTTTGCTTGCTCCGCTTTCGACATCTTCTTTAACATCGGGGGCCAATTGGTCGTTGGTCCACGAGAGTGGGTTAAAACTTGGGTTTCCACTTTGGTTGACCCTTCAGAATATTCCAACAATACTTGAGAGTGAAAGTATATTTCTTGGGGTCGTTCCTCTGGTATTTGACTTCCGTGTCCTCAATCAGTTGGGCCTCCGACCAACCATTTTTATAGATACTCTCAAGTTGGATGAAGTGGCATTGGATCTGTATGACCTTCTGTTTCATATGCTGCCAATGGTCATTGTAGTTCTTCGGCTTGTGTTTATGGTTTTGGGGCTTGTTCGTGAGTATGAGCTCTTGGAAGACGAACTTCCAATACTGCTTTGTTTTCTTATCCTTGCAATGGACGCTATCCACATAGTTGATAAATCATGTTCGACATATGCGTTCTTCCTTGTTAAGCGTCCATCACCCTTGGCTTAACGGTACTTTTTCCTTTCCTTGAACGAACACTTGATTGCGGCACATCGGGGGTTTGGGTTGGTAGAAAAGGTCGGAAAAAGATTACTAGGTTCGGACATTTTATCTTTGATGAGCGATCTCAACATGTGGATCTCCGTGTGAAATTGTGTTTCATCCGGCCCGTTCTCTTCGTAGTCTTCATCGAGTAATGCTTCGTATATCAGGAGAAATATGAGAGTAGAAGATGGTAGAAAAGTAGTGAAAGGGAGGTGTGAACAAAAAGTATTTAGAGAGAGATTGTATTTACAGGGATGAAAATTGAATTTTTGTGAGTTGGGGGAAGAGGTAGTTGTTGCATGCACGTAACAGCAGCGCACTAGTGCGCTGACTAGCCGTTGCAGTGACATTATAACAACACATTGGTTCCCCAAAGTAGTCGTTAGCACCACTTGTCCCCGAGTGCCTGCTGCTCAACAACTCAACGCTGCGGGAGTAGACAAGCTGATGCACTATCACCTCTTCTGCTACGCCAGTGTTACATAAGAGCCGCATCTACTCTTTTTTTTATCAGCAACGCAGTATTTAAAACCTGCTCTTTGAAATAAAGAGCAGGGGATGAAGATGAACAGACAAGAGATCCACTCTAATAGGATTCTCTAACCAACTAACCTCAACAGACTGAGGCTTTTACATGAACATATGAAAACCCACACTGGGGAATGAAACATGAACAAATGAGCCCACACAGGGGCAAGGAACAGGAACAAATGATAACCCACGCAGGGGTAAGTGAGACCCACACAGGGGTAGATGAAAAAGCTAATGAAGAGAAGACAATGAAGAAACTTAAAAGATGTCAGCAACACTTGTAAAAGAGGGCCTGTAAACCCTGAACTGCTCACGATGAAGCTCAAAGAGGAAGCAACCAGAAGCCACCACCTATCAACCAGAGAACCCTAGACCCTAAAATTGAGGAAAAATCTACTCCTATCTCTTGTATGCCGGCGGCCAGCACCGCACAGGCAGAGACAAGCCCTTGGTCCAAACAAACCAAACAATTGGCTTCTGAAGAGGGCAAACCAACACCCTAGAAACTCGCCGGAGGACGACTCCGAAACCGGCGAGCTCGATCCACACATGATCGAAATGAAGCGAAGCCAAAATGAAAGGGATGAAAGGAGAGGGCTGGAGCAGAGAACAACCAACAAAATTAGGGTGAAGAGTACCTCACCGAGCCGACGACCCAAAGGTTT
>JAYMSV010002384.1:0-11172 GCA_036897745.1 Erodium moschatum
GGTGTGGAGGGTTTCAGGTTCGGTCACCCCTCACATGGTCATATGCAGCGTTTAGGCAATACCTTGAACAGTACTCGTCAGTCCCGTTCCCCCTGCCTATGTGGCGATTTCAACACCGTCTATGATGGTTATATTGTCTTAAGAGTTATGTGTTATGAGCCCTTCAGGGCCTCTTTACTTGTACTGGCTCTCGTACATTTATTATTAATAAAATCTGCATCTTCTAAGTAAAAAAAAACACTGGATGATGAAATAGGCCTGCAAATTTAATCAATCTATTCGTTATGATCCGATTAAAATATATATGGTCCGAACTATGAATTGTGGTTTGGTTCAAGAATTCAAAAACTGAAAAGGAGTCGTTCAATTCGAGTGGAGTGATCTCAATGCACAAACAAATCAACCTAAACAAGATCTAATGTATTTTTAATAATTTTTCATCTAAATGTCATTGCTTTTTAATAAGTTTCATTTGTTTATTAAGATTCTCTTGCAACAATTCTTTTTTATTATATACTTGTATGCTTACTGTAAATTGAAATAAAAGTTAACGAACAAAACCGTGGTTTGGGCCGGTTGTTTCAAATCATAACCCATTGGAAGAAACGGATGGTAAACCGCCCCAAAAGTTTAAGACCATAGATGGTACACGGTTTGACATATTGCCTACACAGAGTGAGATGTTCAATCCTATAATTCATATCACAATCGGATCAACTGGTTCATGCACACCCTTGTTCGCTACATAGTGTACAAGTATCATTTGGAAGCGTTTTAACCATTCAACTATGGATATGCTATTAAGGGATCCTCTAAAAACATAACACACTTGACACTTTGAAATATACAAATTCACAACGGATATTAAACATATGATGACAGACATCACCTGCTAGTACATAGTAGGAGATCCGAAAACGGCGGTAAGAAGATAGATCAAGAAGAGAGACAGAGGGTAGAGAAGAAACGAAACAATAGAGACCCAAAAGGGGAACTTAGTAGAGAAGCTGCCGTAAAGACCCATCCCTGTGCAGATTAGCAGCACAGCCAGTGTCTCTGCCGACACATCCCATTCCAGATCTTGCAGATACACAAGCGCCAAGAAAATCACCAATCCCATCACATTGTTCATGAACATTCCTCCATACATCTGCACCAACAACAACAATTTCATATATATAGTTGAAGGCAAGTGATCACAAATTAACTAACCTGAGAAAATGTCAAGGAAATGGCGTTCTCCGTCTTTTGTCTGGCGGAAGATATGACTCTCAGTGTCATCCTGTAGGTCAAAGCCAAAGGAATGATAACATAGGACACCAGAAATGAAGGGATGCTTATTGCAGTGGAGAATTCTTGTATGACCATCATCAGAGGCTGTCCAACACCGAACATCATGGCCGTTCCCAAAATCACCAACAAACAAGCCTTCGTGTAGTTCAACCAACTACTCTCGACACTTGGACTACCCTTCTTCGTCTTTCCTTTCGCTAAAAGCGATTGTCCCTCTTCCAAGGTTCCCTACAGAAAACAGAATCAGAATTAGCAGCCTCAACTAAAAGCTCAAACGGATAGTTGAAGGCCAGATTATGCTTTTATATTTTAACACATTGTATGGATATGCAAAACCTCGGGGGTACTTTGATTTCTATCACTTGATGGATTGTTGACTTGATTGAGCAAACTAGTGAGTCCTTTCACAAACTCCCTTTCGTCGATTTTCGAGTTGCCCGAAAGATCAAACCCTGACATGATCTTTGTCACAAAGGCGTCCGCGTGAAGGCCCGCTTCTTCCATTTCTATTGCGATGATTAAGGTTCTCATCTCCGCCGCGGTTATGTGCCCGTTGTTGTCCCGGTCGATCTTATGGAAAAGCCTGCAAGATGTTTGATAGTAGGAATAGTGATGTTGGTTGACAAGTTTGATGAATGTTTATTAACTTGGTGTTGAGAATGTGGACTCACTCTTTAATGAGAGCTTCATTTGCTGTGCCGTTACTATTGAGAAGGCTTTGCACTAAGTACTTCTGCACATATTTGCTCAGCACATATTCAAGCCTTCTGCTTTGGATCCATGGTTCGAATACCTGCACAAGTGCTTCACTAATTCATCAATGTGTTCTTTTTAACCATCATTTTAGGGTTTTGTTTCGGGGGTTAATTACCTGATAAGTGAGGTAGAGGATGAGGAGAGCTGCGGAAACAACAAGGGCAATTAGGACAATCACCCTTGTCCCAGTGGAGGAAGTGAAGACTCTTGCCAGTTGAAGAATGAGAAATGGGATCATAGACACGAGCATGATTCTTGCCATCAAGCTTGTTTCTCTATCTGTTGTTACCCCATAGCCTGCACAATTTGAGACATGAATTTTCATATATCTGATCGAGCTCACCCTTATTTATATGCACGTGTAAGACTGAACATTTGCATGTGAATCATAACAACCAACCTATTTGCATACGTTTTGATACAATGTAAAATTCTAATCGGATCTAAATATATTATTAGGGCAGAATCTACCGCTAAAAAATCAACCTTATATATTAATGGGGATGTGACCATATAAAGATTAAAACATTAGAGATCACTCTGAGATGATGCTTGACCTGTTAAAGTGAAAGGTTTCTTGGTTGGTTGAGTTGAGGAAGTTGTGATATCAATGTCTTGTTGCTGATTTGGAAATGAAACCGGTGGTGCAGAAAGGTCGTAGCTCCCAAAAGCCACAATAGAACCCCAAAGAAGAGTGAGGTTCATTATTACCGATCCTGCCACCATGGCCATTCCCATCGTCGCCATTGTTTCTGTGGTTGCTGCTGTTCCTGAAAATCCAGAAGCTGGACAAAAACAAACACTTCATATTCGATAAATAATATCTATGTTGAGTAATGGATCGTATAGCTAGTAAATGCATATCTATACAATATTACGAGTTCAATATCCATACTAGCTACCCCAACACTGATCTTTAATACAAAACATATACGTGACATACATTCTGACTTTATAATCATAAGCTCCACCAAAAGTGTGATGCATGGTGATGGTAATGCAGTTAAAGATCACACCGACTTAGAGCATGCACAGCATGCGTATCATATCTGTGTCTGCGACTGCAACCCACGAATCACGACTCATGATTTAGTGAGTCGCGAGTCTCAAGTTGTGGAACATATAAGTGTCCGACTCGCGACTCACGACCCACTAAACCGTGAGTCGCGACCAACCAACCAGAACGCACCACGTGGCCTCTAAAAATCTGATTTTGTGTAAAAGGTGTCCAAAATTTATAAATTTACTGTCATTAGGTTTGTATTGTTCTAAATAATTTATTTAATATCTTTGATCACCAAAATAACATTGAATTACACTTCGAATCGAGAAAACGAACAAAAACTCAGCATCCACTTAGAACATGAGTCTCATAATAATGTGGAACACAATCTAAATTAAAGGACTCGCATCACAATTCAGCATAGTTAGCATATGAGTTTCATATGTAAGTCTATCCATTGTTATTCATTTGGTTGGAATCCTGTACCTAATGTTGTTGTCATTCATACGGTGAAACGTATGTTTGTGTGAAGAGTTAGAGAGAAACAATTTAGATAGATGTTACCTATGATCAAAGCGACTTGAGGGATCATGCCAAACACTTGGAACAAACTAGCGCCAAAGAGGCCGGTTCCGAACATTTTGAAAAACAACTCGGAGCCGCTGCTCACAAACTTCTCCGCAAGGTACATCAAGTACTCGTACACCACCAGCATAAAAAGCTGCCCCCAAACCGTCGTGGTGCACGGCAAGAACCCGTAAGTAGCCTCGCACGTCACCGATTCGTCCATCCCATCGGAAACAGAACTCAACCCCACCATGGATCTCCTCATCACTATCAACTTATCCAAATTAACACAATACAAGTCGTGAGGTTGAGGAGCCTCTCTTGCTCTGCAATATACACATACAGCTCAACACAAGCCATAAGGGAATACTAGTAATTAATTTGCAACTAGTGCATAGACTTCACCACAATTGGGCTCATACAATATTTCCTAAGAATGGTAGCTGGCTCGATTTTGAGCCGCCTCCAGCCATTGTACTATGAACTGGAAACGAGCCGCCTCGAACTTGGGCATGTGATTTATAGCTGGCATTGATACACTGCTAGAATATTATAGGCCAAGGATGTCTGATGATACAACGAAGAGAGTACTATGAAACATGGAACAGGTCGTTGCATTATGATTCCAAAATATTCCTCAGTACTTCTTGAAGCTGATTTGAAAATGCGACCATTTGCATCTATGGTGTATTGAAAATTGATTTCAATGGTTCGGCTGACAGTCCTCAGCTAGAGACCTGGAACAGAACTAACAGTCCATCAATTTGTTTAATACACCATAGTAGACTTTAAATAGGGTCACATTTTGGGATATGTACAATATCCAAATATCTGATATGAAAATATAATTGACCTGTCATTTGGAATAAGAAATTGAAAAAAAAAGTCTTGAATTGAGTTTATCACTTCACAAAGCACCTCATGCGTCAGAATCAGATAATCGAATTGTCTCTAAAATACATATGCCGAGGAATGGCGTAGTTCATTCTAAAATGATACTCACCTGGGTCTAAATCTGTTTTCATAACTCATCAATTTGCTCTACAAATGAAAACTTGTCCTAGCCAAGATTAGGATAGTTAATACATCACTCCTACTCACTACTTTTCTGGTTCCTGTTTAACTCTGGAAGTCCGATTGTGTTCTCTGTAAGGGTTTCATTCAAAAATTACCAGTACCCTCTTCCCCTTCCTCGTCCACCCCATCCCCTGCCTCTGCCGCCTCTTGGCCCGTTTCTTCCTCCACGAGGCAACCCCTCTAATGCTCTATTCATCAGCTGATTTTGCCCACCACCACCTCCACGCCCTTTTTTCGATGCCATGTTCGATCCGTTGGCAGCAGCCGGACGTTTCGCTCTGCAAGAAATTTTTGGGAAGGTGGTTGAGAATAAGAATTACAATCCAATGTTATGGAATCTTGAATGCAAGCACTTAGTATTTTTATTCAAATGTACACTCAACCGAGAACACACATCATCTTGTCATATATTAACGACAAATTTCTCGTCCAAAGCAGCTTTTGTGATCACTTGGGCATGCACATATACAGCTTATGAAATAAGTTTTAAGTTCAGTATAAAGGTGAAAGATGTTTCGTACCCAGCTGCACTAGTGGTGGCGGGTGCAGGTTTTGTTGCCTCTTTCCAAGATAGATTGATGCTCTTATCTCCAATAAATGAAGGTGTTTTAGAATGCAGTGGCTGAAATTTTGGAATCATAGATGAGATCAGATATAAAAGTCCACATATGTAAAAGTAGCAAAACATCTCAATGATTTGTCTCTTTTTACCTTTGTCATTGCCAAAATGTTATTGCAGGTTCGCAACCCAGTTGTAGCATTTTGCCGTTGAGTTTTCTGCAAATAGATGAAGAGAATATTTATGATTTCTGAAACTATATTATAAAACAAAAGTTAGTGCAGATCTCCGCAATAAACTCACAATACTATCTTTGGCTTCATCAGATTTAGCAGCAGCCATTGCTTTGTTATGCTCAGCCATTCCTTGTGTCAGCTTTTTCATGGTAGCCCTAGTTAGCTCCTCGACGCTACTTAACCTGTGTAACCAACCATAAAAATGTTAATTTGTTTCTGTAGGTCCAATGTATCGTGTTATTTTTATGGGCAATGATCTTGTTTTGGAACGACAATTAAACGTTATTATAATCAGAATGGATGTTTACATCAATCCCATATGTACTGTATATAACAATAGCAGAACACCCAAATGATAGGCATGAATTTCGAAACAAACAAAATTAAGTACTTCAAGAAAGAATGACTCATACCATACAAACAAAATTAAGCACTGTAGCTGTAGATCCACTAATCACTAATCAGAGGATTAAGAGATTTGTTATGGGTCCAAATGATCCATTGAAAGGCTTAAACGTATATTTGGGCTTATTTGAGCAATTCTGTTTAGTAGTCCAATACAAACACGGCATGGTAAACCTTCATTTTGTAGGTTTGTATGACCAGTGGTGACTTGTGTCCTCACATAAAGACAACAGTAGGTTTTATTTATAACTATGGTATACATAAAGGAATGATTACAAAATGAAGAAAAATATATTACCTCTCAGTGAATTCCTTATTTTGCTCAGAGAAGTCCTCCCCAAGCCTATCTGATGGTTGACCAGTCACAATTTTGTAACCACATAAACTGTTTGTGGCATTAGGAGCCTATATAAGAACATATATTTGATAAGCATCAATGGATGGTACTAACTCATAATAGACTAAGTTAACGGACGTAAACATTTCACGAACCAATTACCTTGTGAGCTAAATGGTGAAATGCATACAACAGGCACTCAACATAAGTGAAGTTCATTTCTTCTCCAGTCTTCCTCAGAGGCATGTATTTCTGAGAAAGACAGACATCAGGCGAATTTGTCAATGACAAGATTAAATTAACTAAAATTAAAACCTTGTCCAATGAAGAAATAATTTTGAGCCTAATTCCAAGTAGAACTGACAGTACTGAGAGAAGCATATCAATCCGTGTTACCATGTTTGAAAGTATGAAATTACAATTAAATTGACAAAGTAAAAAACTGTGTACCTTTAATAGCTGAACAATAGAAGGAAGAATCTGTCGTGAATCCTGTGGAATTGAGTAAGCTGCAATTTCTGCCAGCACTTTTAGTAAATCCAGCTTTCTCTCTTCAGGAAGCTGCATAGACACATATTTAGAAATTTCATTTATCATAAATTGTAAGTTTTACATTATTTAGATAGCTGAACAGGGAAATCCTGAACACCAAATGATTGTTAATTTAGTCAGTAATTGATAAGGAGACCAGTTCTCATTCAAGTACCCAATAGAAAACAAGTAACCTTTACAGAGTGAAATGTTTCAATTATTTAACAAACTCATAAAAAAAATGATCATAGAAAGAACTAATTTCTAAATCTCAGAGAATTTATCAAAGGTTCCTGTTTTTTTTTTCATTTTATTCAGGAAAATGTGTAACAAGCAAAAATAGATGTCAAAATCATAGACAGATGCAAATAAGTACTGAATGCGTGAAAAGAAATGGGGATACACTGGTGTAGCATGCTTTATAGTAATTGAGAATACGGGGAGAGCAAAATTACCTTATCAAACACAGGTATAATCTGCTTGTTGACATAATTGAGGAATTTGCTGCCTGATGCACCCCTCTGTGAAGAGTATCAAGCTCAGTTCAAATGATACAGTTACAACAATGGAGAAACTTAAATAATACAATCCTTACCACAAAGAATGGAAGAGCCATGTAGAGACATGATATCAATCTATCAATATGGTCTGCATCTGAGACCTGCATACAATTATTGAACTTTCATAAGATGGTTGGACCTACTTTAAGTTGTCAAGTCTTAAAAGGACAATCACGATGTAACTACATTGCTATTTTGCCAAAAGTTGCATAGGCAGAATTTCTTCCTTAACTGTCTAGTAGAGTAAACATATTATTGGCAAAAAAAATTATTTAGAGATGAGTAATGATAAGGAAAATTGGCTCCATCCCAGAGCTTCAATTATACATCACGTAAAAAAAAGTGGCTAACATGACAGAGCATCGGAGTTTAGAAGTGGAGTTAAGAGTTTCTCAAAGCATGCCAATAATATCAAACGTCAAGCATTCACCTATAAGCACTCAACAAACAGGACATGTTGCACTTAAGTTGCAAAGACAGTGATATTTCATGAGATCCTTGAATGATTTAATGAAACAAGAACTCACATTGAATTGTGCATCTAAGTCAGCTTGCCCTTCAATAATTTCAATTAGTTCTTTCATCCTTTCTGGAGGAGCTTTATCTCCAAATAAGGTTAAGCCTTTTAGGAAATCCATAAACATCCTAAATTCAGCTCCTGTTACATCTTCCAGACTCTGCAGTAGAATTTGAAGAGATTACTTTCTATAAACTAGAGGACAACAGAAATAAATAAAAAATGTAAATTAATTTACAGAGATCAGAATGCCAGATAAGAAAACACCATATTTATGTAGCAAAGTTATGAAGGGACCTTTTTTATAAGATCAGTTATATGCCTTTCCATTTGCTCTTGGGGCTTCAAGAGTTCACCTTTCAGAGGAAATACCTGCAAATGCAACACAACCAGTGCTTAGGCCTCAAATAGGTAATGTTAAAACAACAGCATGGTAGCATAATCTTCAAACGCCCAACCTTATCTCTGATAAAGCTAAGGACTTTTTCTCGTATAAATTCATCTGAGCTCGGTTCATCAGCATTCCCAATATGCTTAAACAAGGCTGTTAAAGAAGCTGCAATAGAAGAAGATTCAGGACGGGAATAGATAAGCCATAGATGAGATTGAGAATCAAATTAACAGGACTGCCTTGCAATGGTTGATGTGTGCCAGATAACATTACATATCAATGAGCTAGTAAACGGAAATTACTATGCTACTACCAAATTATCAATATGTCCCGACATATTGAGCTACTTTCATTCTGTATCGATCTGATATGCAGAGAACCTGAACCAATCTACACATGATTCAGATACATTTTAACTTAGAACACATGCTTTCTCCTTAAGTTAAAAAATAATAATTCTCTCACTTGCATGAAAAAAATCTAGTGCAGATAATGGTAAAGCAATAGAATGAAACCAAAACATAAAGGCTGAATAGTGTTGCATTTTAATTTCCAGCAAATCAGGAGATGGAGCTACTATACATATAGGAGAATTAACAGGAGCTCCTTCACTATAAGAACATATATTCTCTACCAATGGCTCTCAAGTTTGTAGCTACTATCACTGAAGTAGACAATTTTGTTGATCTTTTAATGTGCGATAAATAAGGATGAGACCACTATCCTTGGTCCCACCCCCACAATAGTGATGACATACTGCCTAATAAGCATCAAAGGATAGCTACTAAAATCAACTTGGGCAAGCGATCCTTCCAATAATAATTATAAGATCACATTTCCATTGACAGCCCAAAAAAGTGATTCCAGATCCAATCATAAAACAAAATAAAAATTTAAAAACGTTCCCACATGATAACTACTCCAGGGAAAACGGTACTTTCAACGGTTAAGAGGTCAAGGTTCTAAAACCACAAGTCACTGTACTTATTTATTTCAAATGTAGAAGAAATTGTGAGAAGAAACAATAACTACCAAACCAACCATCCGGCAAGATTCTTAGGGATCCTCTACCCCATCCTATTTAGTGATGTATCCTCTACTAAGTTTTGCTATGTCTTTCTTGTTATCTTCTTCCATATTAACGTGTCTCCCCTTAACAGTTTTAAATACTCCAAAGCAAGAAGTGATTATGTCCACTGAATGGAAAAGCTGCCTACTTCTTGAAAAAAATGTTGAAGAGAACACCCAAACTAACCGCAATATTCTCCACATAGTAAACCAAACCTCCCTTAAACGCTTCTTCCCAAAGAACTATCACAGATTCACAGTCAAGTTATGCTTGTATTACGTGCTAATACGCAACATAATTGTTCTAAGCAAATTGTTAGTTGTCATGGCATCATTGTAAACAGTTCCATCTAGAATTTTGGATTCCTACAATTTTCCTTAACTACTTCAATCACAATCTAATTATGAAATATCAAAGTTTTACCACATGTTTTTGTGATAAGAAATCAATTCAAATATTCAATTTAAAAAAAAAAACAATGCATAGTTACATTAGTTTTAATCTTGATCCAATCTTTTGGTAACGAGAGAAATAAGCAGGAATGATTGAAATAAATACTGACAGGGAAATTTTCAAGATGAATATAACATTCTAAATTCCTTTCCACACCACTGCCATATTTCATCGATTCGTTTAGCATGATTGTTTATCCAAACATGGAGTAACAGCAAATTACCTTTGACATCCTGCCTCAACAGGGACATGAGAGCCTTATGCACAGCATCGCGCTCCACAATTTCCTCTGGAAACGACAATAAGATCCAAGATTACAATCCAAAATGAATATCAATACAAAATCAAGTAATACAACTAGAATAAAGCAATGGACTTTTACCAGCTTGAAGGAGTTGCACGAGAATATCCACTATTTTAGAAAGATACCCAGGCGTATCCTTGCAGAATAAGGGAAGCCCACGAATAGCTTGCACCCTCACCTGTACAAAAACAAAGACTCCAACTTTTCAATGTACATTACAAGCTACACCCTACAGCCACATACTCCACAAACATTACAAAACACAGAAAATTGAACCATTGAAAAGTAAAGGTTTCCTCACCCCAAGCTCTTCTTCCTCAATCAAATCAAGGTGAGCATCCACAGCTTGGTTAGAAAGGCCAGGGAAGAACTTGAAGAACCTCGGGATGAGCTGAGCCGCCAGCTGTTTGGCCTTGATACTGGTCTTGGCTGCGTCAATAATTCCCTGGTAATCCTTCACATTCTGAAACGGCACAAAACAGCCCCAAATTGAACGGTAAACGACAAAATTACTCAAAAAGAGCTCCCAAATCGAACTGCAAAAAAAGCCCTAGATGAAGAACAGACCTGGGACTTGTCCTTGGACTCGTTGAGCCGCTCCCCAAACTCGTATAGCTTCTCGATGTGACTGGCATCGTCGGAAAGCTCGGCCATTGGGCTCCAACCTGATTGACTATTTGGATTCAATGATCAGATAGTGATCGGGAGAAACTTCGCTAATACTGCGCGCGACGTTTGTCGACGAAGATGAAGAAACTGAGTTCGCAGAGTGAGTTCTGAGACGGAGAAGAAACTAGAGACGACGAAGACGAAGGAGTTGCTGTGAGGGTTTCGATAATACTATCCTCGTCGTTAAAACGACAGAGTACCAGTATCGTATATTTATGGGTAAACTTCACCTCGTTATTTTAAAAATAGTTTCGTTTCGTTTCGCTACCCTTAAAATAGTTTCGTTTCGTCTCGCTACCCTAACTTTCATGTTAATTTCAATTTAGTACACAGAGCCTTAAAAAGTTAAATTTTGGACGGTTCTATTTAGCTAGGAGGTTATACATAGTAGATGGAGAAGCACCACTACATGTGGTATCTCCTAGTTGAGACTAAATTGAACCGT
>JAYMSV010002385.1:0-11169 GCA_036897745.1 Erodium moschatum
TCGGCGTTGTGCGTTTTGTTTGGTTCTAGGTATTTGACCTTTGTTTTAGTAGAGTTGTTGTCTATGACGATATGTTGGCTAGAATGTGTGAGTTGTCACGCATAGCTACCTTTTTTCTTTCCTTGATTATATCATAGTTTTATATTGTTGATCAAAGTGTTCGTAAAAATGTTTTAACTAAGTTGTTGACAACATTATGTTTTAGTAGTGGACAAATATTAATGGAAACAAATTGAAGCGGGTTTGTATTTGTAAAAATGGTTCACGTAATAAGTCTAGAGAATTAGTATTCTTTGGCCATATAAGGAAGAAAATAGGACGATAAAGAAGGATATTTGTTGAATGAAATCCTGATTTTATATGTAATTACAAATAGGTATCACTTGTATATTTCTTAATGTCAATAAATCTTAGTCAACAATCATTCGATACTGAATTATCAAATAACTGTATATATTGCAGGCGTGATGTACACATTTGTTATATTGTTTGTGTGTATTATATTGCGTTGTTTCAATCTGGATTATGTGGTGTTATTGTCTAGTAAATCTATAGCTTGTAATATTATTGTTCGATCACGAATATGAGCCCTTATTGGCCCTAACAATGCAGTCTCGCCAGGTTCGATGAGTACCAGACGGGAGAGCGAGACGTTGTTGAGGAAACATGTCTTGTCCCAATGAGATATGAAAGAACTCAGTCTCAAGTCTCCTCCTTTTCCTGAGGACCTCCTTGGATGCCTAGCATCATCTCTACCTCCCCCTCAAGAGTCTCCACCGAAGGACCAGCGTGTTCGTTAGACAAAACATGTCTTTCCGAGGCGAGTCAGGAAAATTACAAGCTAAAATACTAACGCACCACCATTGTCAAGAGGATCCACCCCCTCAGAAGTCTTATAGGATAACGATAACCGGACCTCAAAGTCACAGAGTTCACGTCCCAGAGTTTTTATCCGGGGCTATGCCTCTCCCTATCTGTTTTTCTCTCTTAGTCTCGTTACCAACTATCTTTTAATCAATGAAGTTCAAGTTTATGCTAAAAATAAGTAAACTTAAGGAAGTTTTTATTTGTTTCTTAAAAGACAATTTTACTGGCTGACTAAGTGTCCAATTTAAACGTGGTGTTGAAAAATACAATTCAAATGAGACGCTGGCTATTGTATATATATATAAAGTTGAAAATAAATATGATTGGGCGAAAGGAATGATAGCTGGTTCTGGTTGTCTGCACTCACATGCCCACCAATATTGACCACGTTACTGGTTAATGGACCAAAACGATAAAGGGTGTTTAAGTAATTTCAACTGCAGATCCGTGTTTAAGAATGATTAGTGAACCATCCTTCATCATTGACCCGATACACTCGCCCATCGGCCTCCAGTGATGATTATGATGAATGAGCCCAACCGGATTTCACCAAAGTCGTTTTTTTTTTCTCGAAAAAATCTTGTTTTTTTTAATGATAAATTTGTATTAATTAACCTTTTGATTCTTTTTAATTTTCTGGCCGTGCCTCTTTCAAATTTCTTCAACGTCAATATACTATCATTGAAAAATATTTGTGCCTCCCTCCCCCACTGAGAAAACTGACTCCGTCACTGTATAGGACCATCGTGTTGATCGGCGCCAACAAAACAATTGTTGAAGAAGTCATTGAGTCAAAGGCCACTCCTCCTCAAATCTCTCCACTTCAGTTGCAGAGATAATTCAGCAACAACTTCTATATTTAGCTCTACATTACTTGCTCATATTGTAATATAAATATGAAGAACGTGAATCAATAAACACACAAAATACAGAGCATCTATTTTCCATTTACAAAACTCTTCTCTTATAACAATAACACTCTTCGACGGAGTGTTTGATCGGAGAATACGACAATTAACTGGAATAACACGGAGAGGAGTGGTGCAGAGGAAACACTCATTCAACTCGGACAATAATGGTTGGAGTGGAATGGCTGGAATCCGATCCAATATAGTCTTTAACCTAATAACACGAGACAACGGTAAACTCCGACATCGAGTACACAAAGAGGGCCCTACGACTCCTTTGTCGGTAGAGCTTATCAGGACACTGTCACCCCTATCTCATCTTCCGCATATCATCTTTCTCAATCTCATCCGTCTCTCACCAGGAGCCTAGTTGCATTTCCTTAACACTCTTCACCAATATGTTATATATGTTTCAATGTTTCAGTATAAATTTTTACAAACACTCATATGACACTAAGAATATTTGATGTGATCTCATATTACTTTGTGTTAGGTTTGCTCGTTGGTTTTCAACACAACACAGTGTTATCTTTATTTCAGTTGATTTCGTATTTACACAAATATACATATCCGAGTTATTAGAGTAATCAATTTGACAATTGATGCTACATCAATATCACCTCGTTGAATATCGTTATTTTTCACTTGTTATAAAATCGAGAATATCTCGACCCACTGTATTTCTATCTAATAACAAGGTTTCCTTCCTATCTAAAAAACAAAACAAAACAAAACAAAATAAGAGAGTCAATCATGTGAGGGTTTGAATGTGTCCGCGAGATAAATGGAGAAATCATGGCCATGCCTGCTCTAAAATAATACACCAACATAAATATAAGAACAAAAGTAATTGATGCCACATGCAATCGTGTTTGCCCTCGGTTCTCGGACTCTGCTAAGCCATACATGTGTCACTGTTGTAATAACCACGCATTATATTAACAAAAATATTCTTGTCTAAGTCTATCTATTTCGAATATACATACTACAGTGAAGTTCTTCTTTTAATAAATAGTATTTTTAGTCAATCATAATTCACGTCACCATTTGTTAAATAATAACCATGCGACATCTATCGACCGACATATGGAGTAATGTACCACATCGAGAATCAAAATTGTTTTAAAGAAAAATTTAATATAATATCTTGTCAGACATTTATTTTCGAAATGATACTCTGTTAAATTTGTTTTACAGTTTAATACCCAAAAAATGTATTTACGTAATGGAGAACAATGGCCGATAAGTAGTTCATTTCAATTTGAGACATAAAACCCGCCCAATCATACCCATTTTTTAAATTTTCAATAGCTTTTGGTATTTATCACTATAATTTGATTTTTCTTTTGTTCCGGATGGAGAAATTTTTATTTGTCCATAAATCAGTTTACTATGCTATGATTTTAGATTTTGGTTCAAGTGGCATTGCCTTCCGTGCATTTTTTTTTCTTGCATCGGTTTGTTAATGATATTTATGCACTAGTTTGTTCTGTTTTGTTTTCCAATAGAGTTGACATTTTTTCGACAATTGTCAATTTACATTCACCTGACGTTTCTTCGGTCGAATTTGAACACAATCAAAGTCGTAATATTCATGTCACGGAAATATCAACTGCGTGCCAATCTCATAGTATTCTTTCAACCTCAAATCAGTTTGTCAGCAGTATTGATTTTGAATGGGCGAGATGTTAAAGATCGTATTGTGTTAAACGTTGAGACATTGACTATAACTAGGTTTACATATTCATTCAAATTAGTTTCATCTAAATTCCTTGTCGCCTATGCCAGTAGCCCAGTACCGATTCACTTTTGGGCTTAACTTGGGCCTTCATATGATCGCCCATGGCCCAAACATTAATCCACTACCGAAAAAATAAAATAAAATAAAAAATAATATGGTGACGTGACAGGCCGCATCAGCGACACCCGTTGGCGGGAAAATCAGTAATGCTTCCCTGGGAAGTTTCTCGGTCCTAAAACGGCTCGACGCACACAAGAAAGAAAATATAAAATTAAAAAGAGAAAAAAAGACTTGGTTTTTTTCTACCTACCCAAACAGCCCAAAACCCAAATTTCTATATTCGATGTGTATTTATCACACTCGCTCACAAGTTGCAGTTCTTCTTCCAGTCGCTTCACACTCCTATCCGTCTCCGTCTTCTCTCAATCAATTCAATGACGCTCTTGAGGTCGCGGCAGATTGTGCCGCCCAAAACCCTAACCGCGCTCTCCTCCTCCTCCACTCCCGAATCCATGCCGCCTCCGACCCTTTCCCGCTGCCCCAGCCCTAACCAGGAGCTTTCCAGGTCCGGCGGCGCCCCCGGTCCTCCTGGCCGCGGGAGCCTGCGTCTCGCTTCCACCTCCGCTCCCGGGAAGGTTCCGGTCTCTCGTTTCCGGGGAAAGCGAAGCGGCGGCTCCGACGACATGATTGGCGCGTGTGCGATGGAGGAAGGTCTGGACGGGAATGCGTTGGTTGATGAGGCGGACGGGGAGATGCGGTTTGATTTGATTGGGAAGAGGGTTAAGGTTTCTGAAGTGATGGATGGCGGAATAGGGACGCGTGTAGGCGAGAGCGGTACTGATTCGGATGAGGATTATGCGATTGCAAACGATTCAGATGAGGATGGTGAGATTGCACATGATTCGGATGATGATGATGATCATGCGGTTGTAAACGATTCAGATGAGTATGATGCGATTGCAAATGAGGGCAGAAGGAATAAGAAGATGAAACTTGATTCTGATGTTACTGAGGTTGATTTATGGCGCTTGGAGGATGAACCTGCCCCAAAGTTCTTGAGCCTGCGTTCGGGGAAGAGAGTGGGGAAGAAAGGAGTAGGCTTAGATGGTGAGTTTAATAGAATTTTGATCCCGAAAGAAGAGGAACAGGTTATTGAGTTAGGAATAGAGGACATGAGTCCTAGTGTCCACGGGGATGGTGGTAGTGATAAGCGAAGGAGGCTATTCAGCAGAGTAGAGAAGGCCAAAGGAAAATTAGTCATCAATGATTTAGTACCAAAAGGGGTTGATGGTCTGCACTTGGATTTGGATAAATCAGTAGAAGGTGCTATGCAAGTTGACAGTAACCTAGAAAATTTGGATGGTGACTCAAATGCTGATAGTAACAGAGCTGTTTATGCTAGGCTAAGTAGAAAAGAAAAGGGAAAAGCGAAGCTAGAAGAGAATGCTGATACTAAGGATGACTCGAATGCTGATAGTAACAGTGCTGTTTATGCGAGGCTAAGTAGGGAAGAAAAGGGAAAGGCGAAGCTTGAAGAGGATGCTATTGAAAATTTTGGTGGTAACCCAGTTTCACATGATGTTCAAATGGATTTGGAGGAAGATTTGCAGCTCATTGAGGAAGCTGCTGAGAAGGTTATTGCAGAGGTGAAGAAGGAGTCAAGAGGGAGGGAAAATAGAGAACGTTTTCGAAATGTGGCCAGGCGAAATGCATCTAGGTTTGCTCATTTCAATGCTGAAGAGGACAACCATTTGCCAGCTGAGGCTGCAGGGGCATCAGCATCAAATGAAATGGAACCTGAACCTGCTGTTGAAGATTGGCCTGGTCCCTTTTCGACTGCTATGAAAATTATTAGGGATCGAGCAAGGAAGATGACCATTCAAAAGCTGAAATCTTCTTCAGTAAAAAACAAACAGCCATCTTTGACATGGGTTCCTAAAACCAGCAAGGTCTGTGAGCACAAGCTTGTTCCCCCCTCGCTAAAAGAAATGTGTTTGGGAGTTCTGGCTGATAATGCTGATGCCATTGCTTCACTTGAATATGTACCAGACCCTCTCAGGCACAGGCTTAGCCACATGCTATGTGGTTCTCGTAAAATGACTGGTGATCTTTTCAGCCTCTTTCTCCGTGGGTCACCCACTGAGGTTCGTGTAAGAGACTGTTCATGGCTAACTGAGGAGCAGTTCACTAAGTCTTATGAGAAATGCGATACCAGCAATTTGACAGTATGTCTTCTGATATCTTTGACCTTTGAATTGCATGTTTAATGTATATTTATACTCTTTTTCTACTCTGTATTGCAATAGATTGTGTTGTGGCTGGTAATGGTTCATAGATTTCTTAGTGGTCACTTTAATGGGAGTTGTGGTGTTTGATCATCTGTCACTGTCATGCCTGATAGCACTCATGCAGTGTGCTCTAGGGTATTGAGCAGTGGATGATTCTCCTACTAGGTCTCATTATTTGTGAGTATACTGAAGGGTTTGTGATGACCATTTGCAAGTCCACCCAGTAACTATAGAAATGGACTTATATTCCTTGGTTTTGGCTTGTTTTGAAATTTTATCTGTTACACTTATTTTCAGTACCAATAGGTCAGCATTATAGGTCAAACCTTAGATCAATTTCCAGTCCCCTTCCCACTCTACTATGTAGCTTACCAATGGTAGTGTTCTTATTGGAGAGACTGAGATTCTTATCATTTTGTTGTGGCAATAGTTTGTTGAATGGGCAACGAAGGATATGATTCATGCTGGAGTATCCAGATTAAGTTGAATGGACAGGAGTATTTATGACCAGTGCTTTTATTATCATCCAGAATGTTTTTTGCGTAAAATAAAGTGAACTCATCAGAGTTTACACTGTTACAGTGTTTCCATGCTTTGCTGATAATCATATTTCTTCAACTTTAATGTTGTCATTGAAAAAATAACTTTCGTTACAGTTATAGACTTATAGTATTGGCTTGAGTTTATCTCCTCATTGTAATATTTGGAATTATTTTATCTAGAGCCGTACCACAGGAAAGCATAGTCTTCTGACCATTTTTTTTATATGAGAAAAGGTTTTATCTTTTTTTTTTTTGTGAAAGTTCACTTTTATCCTCTGTTACTATGAACGTTCATATAATTGCATTTAGAGTATGTATTATCCAATATTCTGGAAGCTGAATTCTACAAATGTTTTTGCTTGAGGAATTCAGGTTTTACAACTAGATCAGTGTGGGCGCTGTATGCCAGATTATATATTGCATTCTACCATAGCTCGATTGCCATGCAGCTTGCCTGCATTAACTACCTTGTCCCTGAGTGGTGCATGTCGGCTTTCAGATACTGGGCTAGCAGGACTTGTTTCATCTGCCCCTGCATTAAGATCTATAAATCTCAATCAATGCTCACTTCTTACATCTGCGGGCATCAACATCCTATCTGAAAAATTAGGCTCAGTTCTGCATGAACTGTATATTAATGACTGTCAAAGCATTGATGCTATGCTTATTCTTCCATCATTGAAGAGGATGGAGCATTTGGAGGTTTTGTCACTAGCCAGCATTGAGACTGTTTGTGATGACTTTATCAAGGAATTTGTTACTTCCCTTGGTTGCAATATGAAGCAGCTTGTACTGACTAATTGCATGTAAGTTAATCTGAAGTCGTTTGATAGCGTATGCGAACTTCCTCAAATCTGCACAGACACATCATGTTATAACGTTCTGAAATTTATTTACGTACTTTGGTTCCTTAGCTAATACATTATTCATTTTGTGCCAGGAAACTAACTGATTCTTCAATGAAAGTCATTGCTGCAAATTGTCCTGGATTATGCACACTTGACCTTGTTGGTCTGTCCAAATTGACAGACTCTACTATGGGATATCTTACAAATGGTTGTCGCGCAATTCAGACCCTAAAACTTGGACGCAACAAATTCAGGTTTATACCTAATATTTGTAGCTTTTTGCCACCTTGTAGAATGATATCTGAAATATGATTCTGCTGATTTGTACTATTTTGTGGTTTAGCAATAGTTCATATTGCTCACATATGATGAAATGCCACTCTGGTTATTGGGATAACCTGTATCAACCCTATAGGGGTTCTGTGACTTCCAACATCTTGTGGACCTATAATAGCCTAATCTAACAATTCTGTCAATGTTGTGTAGAGTTCAACCTCATTTTTAGTTAAAATCATGAACTCAATGAAGCTGGCTTACAGAATAAAATGCAGGGGGGAATTTAGATGTAACCAGAAACACATCCATGTAGTTGTACTGATCTTTATTTTTTCAGGTTCTGTGACAGCAATTTTGATATACACCGTTCATGTAATTATTTTGACTATAGTCTAGAAGCTTTTCAAGAAAAAAGAAAAGGACAGAATCATTGCTAATAATGTGTTTCTAGAGTACACTGCTCCCATTTCTTGCATGGTTGATTTGGTTTCAAGTTGTGTTAGTTGTTAATACTAGTATTAACATCTTCTATATGGTAAACTCACTGTTTTTTCCTTTTCACTCTGATGGCAGTGACGAAGCTGTTGCCGCATTTGTGGAATCCTCTGGGGAGCTCCTAAAAGAACTTTCACTCAATAGTGTTAAGGAGGTACTGTACCGACCTCTTTCAATAAAAATAAAAATTGTACTTCGGTTGATGCGTGGTCAATAGTTGAAATTACCCACTGTTTGTACATGGGTTTGGATGAACCTTAGACATCCAGGAACAACCACCTTTGCCCCACATGATGTTCTTTGGCCAGTAATATGCTTTTTGTTCAAAAATACAATGTCCAATACTTTCTGATTGAGGGCATGTGTGACAATTCCCAGGTTGGCCAGCACACAGCATTTGCACTTTCCAGACGGTCCAGAAATTTGCTTAGTTTGGATCTATCTTGGTGTCGGAAGATGACGGACGAAGATATGGGTTTGGTTGTAGATGGCTGTTTATCACTGAAGCTGCTTAAAGTTTTTGGATGCACCCAGGTACAAACAATTTCTAATGGCATTTCACTTTAAAGTAATCACCAGGTGTCGTATCTAATATATCATTGATGCAGATTACAAATGTGTTTCTGGAGGGCCACTCAAATCCAGAGGTGCAAATTGTCGGTTTGAAGATGTCCCCATTCTTGAAAGAAATCAAATTGCCTTGTTCTGAAGAAGGTCAGCTTATTAACTCCCTGGTGTCTTCCTCAATATGAACCTGAAGTTGGGTCATCAGTACAACACCGACACTAACTACAAGTAATCAGCGAAGGACCAAACAAGTTCTGATTTCTTTTTATAGGCTTATTTTTCATCATTTTGTGGCGTTAGGAGTGTTTGTGGACTTGAAATTGAATACTTGAATACATAAAACACTTGTTTTGATTCAGAATACTAGAGCATTATTTGGGTCCTTGAAATTAGTGGCCACCTCAGTAGTGACCCCTTACAAGGACACTTAAAGATAGATGATAGCATCAAAGGCACAAGATTGATTTCCTAATAGTTCTGCTAACCAGCAAAGTCAGTTTTGACCCACTGACTGTACTTGCTTTTCTTCTCGTCGTACTCTTTAGCCTTAATCTCAGTGATCTTGTGTGCATTAGCCATAGACTCTTGTTCAACTCTGGCGATTCTCTTGCTCCTCTTCTTGGCCCCGGCCTCCCTCTCGGCTTCCAGGCCCTCGTACTCTCTCACCCAGCAGCTCTGCACCGCACAGCTCAGAACCAGCACAACAACTTGCATCATCCCCATTGCCATCAACAGCCCGCACTCCATCCTCACCAGAAGCTTAGCCTCCCTCGGGTCCCGAGGCGACTTGAGCATGGAGAGGCTGGGGTGTTCTTTGGGGAAGAGTGTGAGAAAGCCGAATATCTGGCCCAAGAAGGAGGCGACGAGGAGGGAGGAGTGGGTTATGAAGCACAAGTGGGTGAGGTAGGAGTAGAAGCCGACGAGGGCCGAGAGGAGGGATATGCAGGACACCATGAGGAAAGCCAGGCCAAGAGATGTTGGGGGCATTTTCAGGAGAATTATGGGAGCCAGAGAGGCGGCCGATAGGATGAACATGACGAAATTTAAACTGGAGAGGACGAGATTTGGTAGGGAACAAGGTTTTCTGAGCTTGGCTGTGGATGAAGCCATTTTTGCTTTGCTTTTTGTTGCTGTGAAGAAGAGGCAGAGAGCAAGTTTTGAATTTTATACGCACAAGGTAAGTTTAACCGTTGTGAGGCTACAAGAGCAGCAACGGATAGGTTCTTTCTGGGGTCCAGGCCTTTTTGTCTCTCATACCATAATAATTCCCTCTCATCAAGTTTCAAAATCAAAAACCTTAATGTATGCTTTTGCAATGCCGCCTTTTATGTTACACTCTCGTTCTTTCAACTCATATTTGTATCGGTTGCTTGGATCGATGATTTTGAGTTAGAATGGTGAATATGAAATACTAATCATGTCTACTCTTCGATGAAAGTTTGGAGCTTCACATGACATTTGATTTGTTGATAGTCATGATCTTTTGTGCTCAAAATCAAAACATTAAAAAGCTGAAGTTGCTAGTTAAAAGACGAATTATAGTCTTAGACGCATTACTTAATGTGCGTTTTGCAGCGATTTATTATTTTTGTTGTAGATGACATCTGCTAGCTATTTTAAATCCATGATCCGGGTTAAATTTATTTGCAAAAAGTTGAAAGTAATCACACAAAACCTATTTGTAAGGGTTCCAAATTGCAGAACACATACAAGGTACACATAAAGGTTAACAATTGCAAAACACATACAATGTAAAAGAACAAAACCGTCATTTACAAAAAAAAGTAAAGTCACATGACTGTGGCATAACTAATTCTCGTTAGAGATACAAACGGAAAATAATTGATATTAATCAAGATAAGAACGGTAAGAGATGATATTTAAAGTGACCGGTTGAACTTAAATAGCAATGACAAGTATAATCCAGACTCATTTTGTTAGTTTATCAAGAGTAGAGGAACAGTTCTTACATAACGAAACTCAACACAGTTAAAAGTAGCAACATAAGATGTAAAATATGGGACTCTCCCATACCTCAACACATAAATAAGTTGAGCAGAGATCAATGTACTTTCCCTTCATTGTTAGGAATCACAGCAGCAGCAGCAACAGATTGAAGATCCGATAGAGAGAAAGACCGCCAAGGAGAGCCTCTCATGGGATTGGGAGGAGGCGACTCTGCTTCAACACAGGTCGATCTCTTACCACGGGGATGGAGAGGGGGACGAGAGCAAGCGGGCGAGGAAGACAATGAGTTGCTCTCGGAGCTCATCGTCTGCAAAACCGCTGAGCTCTGACTGCAATTGCTGAGCTTCTTTGAAACCCCTCTGCTGTTGTGATTCCTCTCCCAAAACATACGCTTATTGGTGTAAGGATTCTCTGGCTTCACAATCTCCTTGACATTGGAGGCAGCACAAGCATCTGCCAAGCTTGTGAAGGACTTTGATTTGCCATTGTAGAACTTGGATATCCCTTTCCTGAAATAACACATAAAAACCCAATCTTTATGGTCTCTCTTCACCCAATCAATCACAATATCAAAAACTATACCGCTAGAAGTTATAAGGAGTTACTCCATGTCCTAACCCCACCTTTCGTTTATTACTAAATCCTAACCCAAGCAAACGTAAATTGTCA
>JAYMSV010002386.1:0-11168 GCA_036897745.1 Erodium moschatum
TATTTTCGTCATTTAACAAAAATAAGACTGATGGAGATGGACGGAAGGAGCTTTGGGTTAATAAACGATACATGAAAGTAGGTATCAGTTAAAAAAACACATGAGCGTAAGCATCTCACAATCACGTATATTTGAGGGTGGTTATTTATAATTAATCCAAATGGAAACCTAGTAGGAAAGAACATTAAAAGAGCACACCATGGGTTGTCGGAAACATGGTTCTATATCCAGCAGTGAAGATGAAGACACCGAGTGATCAAAACCCAAAACTTGCCGCATCCATCAATTCATATTAATAGTGACCTCATGGCCATGTCTCGTGACACCTTTACGGCCATGAATCAAACAACGAAAAAGATACAGCTTTTGAAAATGATTTTTTTTAAATAACAAATGGTTTATGATGGTTGGTTTGTTTAGATTATATTCTTGTCAAGCGTTTTGATTTAATGTCACTTATAAGTTTAGTGGAATTAGACAATTACAACTTGCAAGTGTGGTGAAAAATAAAATCGATGGAAAAAAGAAGACAAATCTTAGAAGTTGATTTGGTGGGGACTTAATCCTTAATGTTTCGACGCTTGTTCAAAGACCCACAAAAAAGTTTAATTATAAGATTTGAATTCTTTATGGTTAGAATATCTTATTGAATATAATTGTGAATTAGTCCAATACTTGGTAAATAAATATTTAAGACATTCCTTTTTTTAGTAATTTAAGTTTTTAAGTGGATTAGGGTCTTCAAACGAAACAAAAAATAATTATCAATTGTTAGTAGCAACGATCGTGTATCAGAATAATGAGATAATGGAAGAACAGATTTATAAAAACGCGGTGTGGTGCTTGTGAAATAAAGAAACTTTTTGGAAAACGAATTTAATTAGAGTAATTTCCGGTCACAACATTATGCTCTACATAGTATGTTTACTTTTTGATTAACGAGAATTGGGGTAGTTGAGCAGGAAAATGTTCGTCGTAACCCGTAGCTTACGTACAAATAACTGAAATTAAAATCAAAGACTAACATGAAAATGACGCTTGTCAATAAAAATCTTATGATAGTTGGACGTTATCGTTCGTGTGGCAATCATTCAAAGAGTATTCGTTGGTCGATCAGGGAGGCTTAGCTTGCTCCTCCTGACCAATCTGGATCGGCATAACTGGATTGTGCGTCCTCCCCGGAAACCAACGTCTATCGTCCTTCCTCGGATACATATGAGGGCCTTGGAAGTCATAAGTGTACTGGAATCCGCCCCGACTGAGGGAAGCCAAGGTGATAATTGACGACGTCAATTCAAACATATCTTAGGCGCGGTTGAGGATGACGATTGAATCTGAAAACAAAACAATACCGAGGACGCCGACCCGAATCCTCCGTCTAAATTCGTCTGGGGTAGAAAGAACAAAAACTCGAATATATTTATAGTCAGATATGATATAACTAGCTGAAAATGATGTCTAGTTAAATACAACTATCTACAATTTTCCATTAACTAAATGATATTTGATTTGTTTGTAGTGTATGCATATAGCCATATATTGTAGACAACCACTAAATCTGTAAGATCTTGAATTGTCATTTGTTAGAGAGATGTCAATGCAAATGCAAGTGGCTGTCCATATAAATCAATATGATGATCACACGTTTTATGTTGCATGTTCCTGCTGCTGTGAACAACGATGGATCATTTTCATATTTATGACAGAAGAAAATGAGAAACACAAAACCAATCATCTCTGCAAGTGGGCCTAACTCTCTATTCCAAAGTTTAATTCTGTCGCTTATCTCCACGCAACTTCATAATTATACGCGCATATCAAAATATTAGTAAAATAAGATCAAGTAACTCAAATTATGAAGTTGCGTGGAGATAAGCGACAGATGAAGTTAGGCCTTGACAACCTCATTGATCAAAAAAAAAGTAACTCAAAGATGTATTCCTGCTTTTCCGAGTTCATTCGGTCCGTCTCGTGCTCTTGTCTAAAACGGATCAGATTTGTATCTTCGGCGCTATCCATCACCCCCTTCGTTCCAACCTCAGTCCCGAGCATCGGAGACCGGCCTCGAGTGTTTCAGCTTCGCTGTTGTCGTTGTGTTGTTTAGTTTTTTTTTTGTTTTGTGTTTCTTTAAGTCCCCTCTACGGTTCCAGCCGTCAAAGACCCGTCTTTGACTGGAAGATCTCCGAGAGTTGTGGTTGACGTCATTGGTGGCGTTATCGATTGGCTCTCTCTTTCGGCGGATTAGTTCGGATCGCCGAGAAGAAAGAACGACCTGGTACTTGTTTGTTTAGGCGATGTGTCGCCCTTAGTGAGAGCTATCATCGCACTTGTCGTTTTCCATATTCTCGAGATCGACCGGTGGATGCAACCCTTGTGTTGTCTTATGTGTAAGGTTTATTAATTATTAAAATCTTTCTTTTCAAAAAAAAGTAACTGAAAGATGTAAAATCTGCATTACAAGGTTGATAATGCTGATATAAATAATAATCTTAACAAGGTTGCAAGAGATTGAAGATATATACAACGTTTTACACCTCCGAACAAAACGAGATTTAGTTTACCATAGGAAAGAGCTATTTAGAATATAAGGGTAACTTTATTAACACACCTTCGGCGACTGCTTTTTGTCGGTAAGCCTATGATGAGACAAAATTAAGGAAATAATAAAAGAGATCAAACATAAGAAAGAAATGGCAATTCAAGGACTCATCTTTTCTTCTAAGCACATATTTTATACCTTTACATTGAGTTCAGTACGGCGATATATGAAGTTTACAATAGCCACCGTCATATATGCAGTGTCCTTCCAAAGGATCTTTCGCAATCACATGCAGTTGTGACATCTGATCGTCAAAACTTGTCTTCAGTTACAAGCAAGCAAGAACAACAAAACCAGATAGATAACAGCAATCTTAATGATAGTTATAAGGGATAATTGCAAAAAAATCCCATGAGGTTTCCATTTTTTTGTCACCTGTAGCCCTTTTCTTTGATTATTACCAAAAAAAAGTGCTCTGAACTTGTCTCTTTGTTATACTTTATGTAAATTCTAAGGGTAAAATCGTCATTTTGACATGAAGTGTAGCAAAAAGACAAGTTCGGGACACATTTTAGAAATTGTCAAAGAAGAGGGCAGCAAGTTGCAAAAAGTGAATACCTAAGGGTACTTTTTTGCAATTACCCCTGGTTAAAACAGTGTTTGCAAAGGTATTGAACTTGACACAAATAAAAGTTGGAATTACCAGGGTATTGAAGTAGAGCCTTGTTCCACCATTCTTCTCAAATATAGCATTTATATGAATAGTACCAAATGCAGAGAGCACCTGCAATATATAAACAAAGATTGTCACGGATTTTCACCCCAACCATGTAACAAGGAATTGAGCACTAGAACTCATAAGAGCCAAGCCCTGATGGGCATCGATGATTCAACTAGTTCATGTGAGATGGTATAAATAGATTTCTTACCGTATAAAGAACATCCACTGTGACAGCATACTGCATATTTTCAATCGAAGCAAGGACATTACTCTCGGCACCAACAACAGGCTGAAGGTGGCCGCTTGTTAGTGCAAACTAAAAATAGACTCGAGATCGAAAATAAATATAAGTATGAAACGAAAGAAATTACCTGCAAGAGCCCATCGATTGCAGTAGGATTCACTGGAAGATATGGATTCGTATAGTCCCTGCACGAATGTAGAAACAATTTCAAAATGTATGAAGCCACATTGCGTGCATCAGTAAGTACATCATGACAATTTTGAGCCGCAAAACACTGCATATAAAAATACTGTCTAAAAAGCTAGAAGAGAAGTAAATTCTGAAATATAAGATGCAAATATGAGAACTGTTGGCATGTAGAAGCTAGTGCTTCATTCAGTGCATTTCAGCAATAAACAGTGTAAGTAACAAAATAACAACCATTTCACACAAGAAGCGAACCATGAAATATAACACATAAAAACGAAGGTATCTCCAAATAATAGACTAAGTGTTAATAGAGTAGCAAATAAACTTTATGATGTGAAGTTAAAGGGGACTGGTTAGTTTAAGGTTGATAGTGGCATGCAATAGAAGGCCAACTTTGCATGCTTTCTTCCTTCTAGCAAGAGTGTTAGTAGTTCACTCCATATTTTACAAGCTGTTTAGAGGTAGATGAGTATGTGACTAACAAACACCTTGGGACTTGTAAATAATAATTTGTAACTGTTATAAACATATGTCAATAAAAGGTAAAAGATTAAAAACATACTTATGATCGGACTAAGACTAAAAGTATTTAAGTAGGTTGAAGGATACAGACTTAATGGAATTACGAAACTTGTAAATAATTGTTCATCATAGTTTTTGAAGAGACAATGTAAAGAAACCTCAGGATATAACTATATATGTTTAACTTTCCAAAGTGCATCCAAGCCACTATAAATTTAGGAATAATTGCAAAAAAAACTTGTGGTGAACTATGCGCGTTACTATCGGTTAACTAATTTCCGTGACAGTCACATGACTTCAATTTTTTTTTGGAACTGACAGTTTTGTCCTTTACATTATATGAGCTTTGCAGTTTGTAACCCTCATGTATTTTGCAATTTGGAACCCTTATGTCCTTTACTTTCAACTTTTTGCAAAAAAAAAAGAATAACCCCATTAGTTGATTTGCAGACGGAATATAGTTGGGATGCCATTTGCAAAACGCGCATAGTTCACCGCAAGTTTTTGCAATTATCCCCTAAACTTATCAGCCTCCTTTTTTCTCCTCGGCTCCAAATGACCCAACTCTTATACTTTTGAATGCAAAAGAAATAACTAGATATTCAGTATGAGGTTTATAGCTTATGGCTTCCTTTGAAGGAGCCAAATCACTGAATTATACATTCCATGCCGTTCCAGACATTGAACCAGCTACAAAATGCAAGGGACAACATTTTACAAACCAGGTAAATATACAATGACATACAGCCCGAAAACACTTACCAAGTGAATTACATCTATGCTCACATCCCCAGCCTACACACCTTCTATGGTTTACCAGCAATACATTGCCAGGAACATCTCCACCAATTTCATGTCTATTCCAATACTGAATGTACACGCTTTTACCGCGAACTCGCAGGCTCTGACGAAACCATAGAAATGGCCTCATCCTTTAGGCCCAACTGCAAAGTAAACAACCTGATTTTATCAACATACAGCTATAAAGTTGCAATTTTGATCACTAATTGTAAAACAGTCAACTAATTCCCAGATATCCACATACACATACTTCTCCATAAAAAAACATCTAATAATTCACCCTTTGCAAAACCCATTTCAAGTACGCAGATCAGAAATGACACTGCCACCCAAAAAAAATCTGGGAAAATCAATCTTCTACAATGGTGAAACAGAACCGAAAATTGAGAGGGAAATACGAAGGGAGATGATGGAAGGAGTGAAACCCACAAATTCGAAGAAGGCCTGGTTGCGATTGGAACCGACATTGCACTTGGCGCTGACGATCTTACCAAAGGGCTTGCAGAGCTCGACGAGCTCTTCTTCAGAGCACTCCTATGGGTGACTACGGAGGTGGACCTTCGATGGGGCCTAAGTGAACCGGAACTGGGGTTGATTCGCCGGAGAAGATATCAGATTGGGTGAAAGTGATAGATGTCGTGTTTAGGGCATCTGCAATAGTTTGATAGACTTGTGTCAAGGATTCGAGTTCTCTAATGGCCTGACACGGTTTGGAACATCGTTGCAGGATCTGGACACGAGTAGTCGTGTCAGCATCGACGCAACGTCTGACACGATCACCTGTAACGATCCGTTGCAGATGCTCTTAGTCTTCAAGATATTTGTACCTCATATTAAAGGTGAGTTTTTTAAGATTTTAGATCGTGGAAGAAAATTGAAGTCTTCGCAACACCTGACACGACCTCCTACAACGATCCGCTGTAGATACTCCAAGTAATTTGTACCTGATATTAAAGGTGAGTTTTTTAAGATTTTAGATTATGGAAGAAAATTGAAGTCCTAAACATCATTTCTAACTACAAAGCGGCGTCGTTCGAGCACTCTGGGTTCAAATCCTCTTCTACAGTTGCGTCCCGAGGTTTCACTGATCTCAGCTGTGTCCCAGCACCATAGATGAGCACGAGAACCTCTGTACTTCTCATTCGCAATCGTATGCTCTACGTTCTCTCCAATCCCCAAATCAGCAAGCTCCGAATCAATCAGGTTCGCTCTCTCATTTCTCGCTTCTCTTCCTCGTTTTCACCTTCCAATGGCCGAACAAGCAAAACCCATACAGATTTGTCTTCTAGTAACTGCTCTGTAATTGAAAAATATGTTCTTTTGAGATGTCCCGATTCGTTGGAGAAGGTGAAACTGCAAACCCATGTTGATGTTTCCCTCAAACATCTTCTTCTGGAAGTTTCTGATGTGATACCTGGCATTGCCCGCCGGTTTGGGCGGGTTTCGAGCCTGAAACCTAGAGATGTGCTTGAAATAGTATTGGGTTTTGAGATCGAGTCTCGAGATGGGATGGAGGGTTTAAAGGTTGGATCTTTGTGGAGGGTTTTCAAGTGGGCTGCTGAGCAACATGTGGGTTTTGTGCATCTTCCTCAGTCGTGTGAGGTCATGTCATCTTTGCTCATCCGAGTGGGAATGCTGAGAGAAATTGAATTGCTGGTTTCAATTATGCATAGGCAAGGGATTCCATTGGATGGAGATGGAATATTCAGTGACTTGATTGAAGGGTTGGTTGATGCTGGAGAATTCGAAAGGGCTCTTTCGGTGTTCCGTGGTATGAGGGACATAGGCTGTGCTCCATCACTGTCCTGTTATCGAATCCTTCTCAATTCTTTTGTTGGAATGAAGAGATCCCAATTGGCATTTCAGGTTTGTTTGGATATGGAAGAGATGGGTTTTAGTTTGAGTGATTTGGAGAAGAAAACTTTTGAGAATGTTGTTAGGTTACTTTGTACTGAGGGAAAGATAGAGGAGGCAAGGAGTCTTGTTAAGAAGGTTATGACTCTGGGTTTAAAGCCTAGTAGAGCAGTTGTTGATGACATTGGGCGTGGATATTGTGAAAAGAGAGACTTTGAAGATCTGTTGAGTTTCTTCTATGAAATGGAGCACTCACCTAGTGTCCAAGCTGGAAATAAGATTTTATATGGTATATGTAGCAATTTCAGTGCAGAGAGAGCACACATGTTCAGCCAGGAATTAGAGCATCTAGGGTTCATCCCTTCCAATATCACCTTTGGAATTCTGATTGGTTGGAGCTGTCGAGAAGGGAATTTAAAAAGCGCTCTCTTTTATCTGTCTGAGATTTTGTCAAGAAGCTTAAACCCCGATATACGTTCCTATAATTCTCTTATTAGTGGGATTTTCAAGAGTGGCAAGTGGAAATTCGTCCGGGACATTCTGAATGAAATGAAAGATACAGAAACCAAACCTAACTCATCAACTTTCCGAGTTCTTTTAGCGGGGTATTGTAAATTTAGACGATTTGCTGAAGCGAAAAATATTATAAATGAGATGGTGAACCATGGTATGATTCAGTTCTCATTGCACGAGGATCCACTTTCCAAAGCTTTTATGATCTTGGGGCTTAGCTCATTGGATGTCAAGGTGAAAAGGGACAATGATGTGGGGTTATCCAGGACTGAGTTCTTTGATGATCTTGGGAATGGCCTTTATTTAGATACAGATCTGGATGAGTACGAGAAAAGAGTAGATCAGATTCTTGAAGATTCACTGCTTCCGGATTTCAACTCACTAGTGATGAAGGAATGTGGTATTGGAAATCTTAAAACTGTCCTCATGTTGGTAGATGAAATGATTTTGTGGGGCCAAGAGCTGTCTCCATCTGTCTTCTCAGAATTTGTGAAAGAGCTCGGTGTATCTTGTTTTCACGTTAAAGCAATTAGCAACTTTCAGGAGAAAATCCAGAAGTTAGCTAATCATAAACAAGGCACGACAAAGAAATGTCTTGTTCCTGACAATATTGATTACGACAACCTTATCAAGCAATCTTGTTCACACCAAAGAATGGTCGAAGCAATTGATCTTGTGAATCTGATGCTCAAGAAAGGAATGGTTCCAAGTTCTTCGAGTTATGACTCTGTGATCTCTGGTTTATGTAAATGTAATAAATTAGAAGAAGCATTGGATTTCCATACTGAGATGATGGATAAGCATCTGAATCCAAGCATGAACACATGGGGCGTGCTCATTGATAGCAGTTGCAGAGAGGGACTAACTGCAGAAGCTGATAGGCTTTTGCTTTGCATGGTTGAATTGGGTGAAACTCCAACAAAGGAGATGTTCTGCTCTGTGATTAATAGGTACAGCTTAGAAAACAATCTGAAAAAGGTATCAGAGCTTGTGCAAAGCATGCAACAATATGGTCATGGGCCAGACTTCAAAACTCATTGGGGTCTTATAAGAAATCTCAACAATTCAAATGGCGAGGACAGTGACAACAATGCCAATGGGTTCTTGTCAAGGCTCCTTTCAAAAAGTGGGTTTTCACCACAGGACCCAAAGGCCAAGATGGGCTGATAATACACCCATGTTCCAAAGAAACTTGTAAGGTTTATTAACATATATAAGTTTATTTTTTGTATATTTTCAATGCAGTTTCAAAATCTTTTCTTAGGTTGCCTCTGAGTTTTGCTGTCTTCATGGTTTAATGCGTCATTGCTTTTACTCTGAATTAAAACTAGGGATAATTGCAAAACAGTATTGAGGTATTTACTTTTTGCAACTTGGTGCCCTTTTCTTTGATAATTGCAAAAAGTGCCATGAACTTGTCTTTTTGTTGCATATTGTATAAATTTGTTTGAAAATGATGATTTTACCCTAAATTTTAAATTTAAAAAATAATAATGAAGAACAAAGATAAAGAAAATTAAGGGACATGAAAATTTAGATTTTTTTTACTTATTATTTTTTAAAATCTAAATTATAAGGGTAAAATTGTCATTTTAATACAAGTTGCAACAAAAAGACAAGTTCGTGATACTTTTTTTTGCAATTATCAAATAAGAGGTCTACAAGTTGCAAAATATGAATACCTCATCTCATGGTACTTTTTTTTTGCAATTATTCCTTATAACTATAAGATAACTTATAGGGGAAAAGATAATTCTCTATCCTCTACTAGGTTGTTTACAATTCAATACCTTTAACTTCAAAATGGTACATTTCACTACCTCAGTACCTCCATTTTGTTATCCTCTACTATAGGTTGTTTGTAACAAAATAGAGGTATGGGGTTGCAACAAAATGGAGGTACGGGGTAGTGAAGTGTACCATTTTGAAGTTCAGGGTACTGAATTGTAAACGGCCTATAGTAAAGGGTAACGAATTGTCATTTCCGCTAATTTATATATATAAAAAAACTATTAGATAGTTGGGTTAAACTTGTCTGTGGATTGGGCATCCATGATCTGTACATTACATTATTGTATACAGTAAAACTCAGAACTTTATGATATATTATTGGTGTAGAAAATAGAAATGCTACATTTATAGGAAAACTTGATCACAGGTAATAGAGTACAAAATCTATTAGATAGATATTGATACCAACTAATATTATTGAAATCACTTCAATTAAACTTTATCGATATGTCTGGCATAAATTAAACTTTATCTATATCTCTAACATATACCAAACTGTAGAACTAAGAGTGCCTTGTTCATATATAGTTCAGAAACATGTTTCATCATTAGACTTTATGCTGATTCGTACAAAGTAGAGAGGAGATAAGCTATTGACTTTTATAGTATGAATGTTAGAAATTGGGTTTGTTACTCCTAACCAATGGTTTAGCAGGGTGAGAAAGAACTTATCTGCAAATTCATGACATTTTATGATAAAGTTCATGTTCAATTTGAGTCAATATGATAGGAACGTCTTATTTTTTTCATACGTGTGTATAGAAAAGAGCGGTCCTCACTTGTTCCAGATCAGAGAAGTGGATTGGTTCAATAATGGATGTAGCAATCATAGACCAAAGAGAACATGGCAAGTGTCAGTTGGATGTTAACCTACCCCATTTCCGCAAGAATTCAAAACTTGGCTAGGTGGAATATTCAGTAGAATGTTGAAAGAGATTCATTTTGTTGCCTATACCATTTTTGTATAAAATTCCAATTTGCCATTTGGGGCCATGGTTTGTTGGAGTTGGAAGAGAGAGTTTCAAAAGCTTGTATAAATTACAGAGCAAGTGGGAGCAGGTAGAGCTTAAATAGTCCCTTAAACCAGCTTTATCATGTCGATTATGTTTCTTTTTTGCTTCTTTAAGTTATCATATTAGTTGTACTATCATCCCAGGCTGACTTTTGTGGCAACGCTGCTATAAAAAACCCATTAAGGAAACCTCTGCCATGCACATTCTGACCTTGTTAATCTAGTCTTAACAGTCTTGTACTTCCTGAAACTTCCCCAAACAGCTAGAGCTTAACAAAAATATGAAGGCTATTGAGATTGGTGAGGCCAAGAGCTCATCCCCGAGGGGTGGGATGAATAGGGGACTGTCCTTAGTAGACTTTGTTTTTAGGGTGGTTGCTTTTGTTGGTACCTTGGGAAGTGCCATTGTCATGGGGACGACCAATGAGACACTTCCTTTTGTCACTCGGTTCATAAGGTTTCGAGCCGAGTATAGCGATCTCCCATCATTCACGTATGGAATTTAACTCTTTTTTTTTTCTTAATCACCGAGTAATCTTCTTATATGCATATATACTCATAACGTTCTTGTTTCTTGGAACAGCTTCTTTGTTGTTGCTAACGCCATTGTGGGAGCATATCTTGTTCTGTCTCTCCCACTCTCTGTCTTCAATGCTGTTCGGAGCAAGACTCAAGCCATTAGAGTTGTCTTGATCATCTTTGACGCGGTAATTACTTCACTTGGTATCTTAACCTTGTATTAGAAAGTTTTGTCGGGAAAACAACATTGTGGAAGAGTGATTTCGTGTGAAATAATATATATAGCCTTATATGTAGATGTTTGTCCACAAACACATGTATGCACTTCGAATTTCCACTGACAGATGTTTACCCTCGTGGATTTTTCCACCGACATATACTTACTCTCATAAATATTGCAGGCAATGTTGGTTCTGCTGACGGCAGGGGCTTCCGCGGGCGGGAGCACAATGGAACTTGCCGC
>JAYMSV010002387.1:0-11167 GCA_036897745.1 Erodium moschatum
GACGACGGAAGCCAGAAATAACCGGAGAGAACAAAGTGCACGGGAGAGGAGAGCCCCACCGACAGCCACCGTGGCCGTCGGTGGCCACGGTAAAAACAAAGTATGAGGGCTTAGGGTTCTCTCTGTAGAGAAAGAGAACAGTTTTCTGCGGGAGGAGATGTTTCTGTGTTGGTTGATGTGTTACGTTACTCAGTTTACTTATTGCCTTGAATACAAGTCAATGTTTTATATTTATAAATATTCCAAATGCAAATCACCTCGGCTACGTGTTCACTGTATCGATCACTATGAATACATTTCACATGAAAGCAAACCTCAGCTCAACACTCAAGTGCCCAAAACGAACATCAAGTTTTAAAAAGGCAGTGCAGTGTAGTTGGTCATTCAGACAGTCATGCTTCAGGTTCTAAAAGTCGCTCGGCGTTAGTCAAGTGACTAGGGTCTTTTGGGGATTATCGGTGACTAAACGAAACTTAATCGGGATTAAACAAATTAATCGGGCCGGCCAACAAGAAAATGACGCCTAGATGGGTTTTTTTAGAGCACTGGTCATGCTTCAGCTTTTCAACTCAGGAAGTATGTGAATAGATACTCATTCCAAGAGACTCAACACAAACGATTCACATGTATGATGATTTTAGTAGAGAAAGGAAGTAGATCACATGTAACGGGATTGAAAGCGAATCCACACTTCATCTGAGCCTCTCAAAAATCATGTGGCACTCACCTTATCATCCGGTAACCACACCTTATCTACAGCCACTGACTCAAAACTCCAAACCACCCATTCCCTCCCAATACAGATCTTATAACAACTGGACCTACACCAAGACTTGGGAACCAAAGCAGTCAACTCGGATAAATACACTCCTATCTCCAATCATACATGCAAAGAATCTTTATTCAAACAACAAGCATTAATGAAGAAAAAAGAACAATAATAAATATTCGGTACAGATATAAAATGTTAAAAACAAGTGACAAGGACATTTCAAAATGATCCAAAAACATCATAATAATATGCACGACATTATCATCACATTTAAGTCGAGTATTAAAATTTTGAATAGTCATGCATAATCAAAAAATCTGCTCATCCCATAAATTATGAAACCGACTTTAACAAAATATTTGGTGTGCCATCCCCTGCACTTAACCTTAATACATTAATACTGCCTAATTTCAAATAGATAGTTCATCTCACAGCAATTCGTACACATACAGAACTGAAATGCCCTACAGCACAACCTATTAAACTCCATGACTAAATAGCATTTATGCGGTAACCTGCGATACAAGCAAAATAAACAAAACTTGCAATGTCTTTGGCAATAAATAGACTCACATCCTGAAAATGTTCTCTTTTTGGAGCTATGATTCTACTCATTTTCCTTTGGTCCTTTCTTCAGCCTCCTCCTCTGATCTCGCAAACCTGATGGCATGGAATAAACAATTTCAACAAGAAAATAACAAGATATAAAATTTGGTACCAAGATCACACAACAAAAGAATAATATGGCAGAGAAGAAAAGGTACGTGTCTTCTCCTCCTTCCTTTTTCTCCTTAAAGTCTCCATATTTCTTCTTTTTTCTACATTCTCTTTCATATCCATGCGCACCTGAGAAAAACATACACGGAGAAGCAACACAGTGAATTATTTACCCACGCATTACAGATGAGAATCTAAAGACAGAAAATATGGGAAACTGCATGTAGTTCTCCATTATTCAGGCAGCGCTCAATTAATATGAAATGGTTTTGTCATTTCATGATTAAGTACACAGTATACACCTTTCTTCATTACTTTATGTTAATAAAATATCCTCACATGATTCATGATTTGGCACACAGTACAATACCTTTCTACATTACTTTATAATTACCAATTCTATACATAAGGTCCCGTCTTTAAATATGAATACATGAAAGAGAGATGCAAGAAAATAACCATAGCATGGTGGGCAATTTTTAAGTGGAAAACAATTCTCAATCAATAACTTGATTGATGGTATGAGAGAACTATACAAAGCATATAGATACAGAATCACTGCTTTACCTCATGTCCAGCATTACGTAGTGCCTGCAGTGGTTCCACACAATCCTGACCAATAACGACCATTTTCCTTTTCTTGTTGTCTCCTGGCTTGTTAATGTTTTGATTTTGCTTAGCCAGTTCTTCAAATTGGTGTTGCAGGAGGGGCGAAATGCCAGCCTGGCAAACAATGGTTGATATTCAAAGATTAGCATACCTGGACAGTTAGACAAAAGATTTGCATGCAAAAATATGGTAAGTTACAGTGCATGATATTGTGTTATGTTTGCATCAATTGTAACAACCGTGTATACGCCGATCCGGAAAATCCTAAATAAACTAGAGAAAACCCTATATCGTCACGTTGTACTATGATTAGTTCTCACGTCATAACCCTAGACGAACTTTTTAAATCATAAAGGATGGTCAGTTAACGCCCTTCCACGGTTTGAACGGAATCCGTCATTTTGTAATAGTTTTTGATAGTCAACCGTTATGATGTAAGAACACCTCTCCTAGGGATATGAACTAAAAACTAACATTACTTCAACATTATGACCTTAAGTTATCCCAATAAACTACAAGCAGCGTAATTTTGATGGTCATGTCTACTACATCTATGAATCACGAATAAATGGTAATGCAGTACAATTATTTTTAAAATATCTATGTTTTGATAAGCTAGGTTACTTATAATTAAAGAGTATAAGTGACTAGAATAATAATAGTCAAATTACCAATAGATTATACAGAATGACAAATGCAAATTAATGTTTTGAGAATTTTGAACTTTACATACAAATTTGTGTTTTATAGATAGAGAAAGGAAGGAAAGTAGACTAAGAATGGCATAATATTGCACTTCTAAACTAAATAGATGTCCTTTTTTTATTCTATTTAAAGGGTTTCAAATACATCTAATTTTCCTATTCATGTTCTTTTATTAAGTTATTCAAGTACTCAAGCTGTACCCATTTTAGTTTCACTGTACTTAGAAAGTATACAAGTATAAAATAGTGAAATAGTGAAATACTGTTCACTTATCTAAAGTCCGTACCCAGCAAGTACCAGGAGTACCATTACTGGATAGGTACCCTTCCATGAAGTACTGCAATACCCATGAAACATAGGTCTACATAACATAATTGGATGGTGCACAGCGCACTCCACAGGTAATTGCAGTAAGCATTCTCTTAAATGCTTGTTGGACTTAATTTATAATGTATAGTAAATAACTACTCATTCCTGTTCATATAAGTTATATTAACTTGGACTAAATGGTGCTTCTAAATCCAGGATCACTCCTCATTCCAACTCACAATATGTATCCTACCATGCAACCAGATTACTTAAATGTATAATGTAAGGCATGGATAAGATCAAATGTCAATGTTATGGGCCAATAGTAAGTAATTTCCAACTATTAGTTAGTTAAGCAATTTCCTGTTATAGCATTAGGGTTAGAGGTTTGGAATGTGTCCAATGGGCTTGACTTGGCCACCAAGTTCAGCTTAAGAGCCCATTGGGGTTTTATCTAGATTTAGGGTTTCCTATTCATCTCTATAAGAAGTTTACTTGGTCAAAATTAACAAGAAGAAAAGTATCAAACAGAGCCGAAAGGTTTATCAAGAGATCTTGGGTTCTCTCTAACGAATCCAAACGATATTTGAGAGTTCTCTTGTTAATTGAATCCTCAAACCTATCACATAACGAGATCATATCCGGGGCCATAACAATCAATCATAGTTTTGGATCAGAATGAGAATTTGAACATGCGGTGAGGAAGAAGTACATGGAGAGAGAAATACGTATATAAATACATACCCCTGCCAAATAGCGATGTGAAAACGTTTTTGGCTGCAATGGATGTGCAAGACAATTTTTGAGCTCCTACAGTATAAGATAAGATACAAAATTTATTAATGTCAACAGAAACTCATTCCTGAAAGCAAACTGCCAAAATTTATATTTTTCAAGTGCATTGTGCAGTTATATATTTGACAATTAAGAAATTATCCACAGGAAAAAGGAACCTGCTGCAACTTGTTTAATTGTATAGAACTGGCTTTCTTTCTCTTGTGTTTGTTTGCTCTTTCGTCTTCACTGTCGTCTTTCTCCACATCCAACTCCATTGATTCTGCATTTCGCTCAAACCAGCTTTGCTTTGCCTTATCCTGAAAAATAAAACAGAGCTAGTGTCAAATGTTGAGAGGATAAACAGCACTCTTAGAAACCCCGACAAACTAACTAAAATGGATGTAGAAGATAAATTAAAATTTGCAGATAGTTATATTGCTGAAGTTAATTAAACTCACATTGACAAGAAACGAGAATAAAATGCTACTTATAAAGGCTAAGGCCACACCCAACTAATAAGGTTGGCCTTTTAGTTGTGGAAGCTAGACTAGATACAAGCAATATGTTTTAAATAAAATTTACATATATGAATAATAAGTGAGAGATAAAGTCTTACGAAAAACTTAGATAAAAGAACAATAGGCTTTGCGAGAAAGTACATAGATGAAGGCAAGATTTTCTCACAAAGAGAAACACAGAGAAGACACAATATTTTTCTTCTAATAGCTCATATTTTAGTGATAATACTTGTATGATTACGAGTGCTACCATGTCAATAGTATGGGTAATCAAACTATAGTCCGCACCAATTCCAAAATTCCCATACTATTTAACACTGTAAACTGTTATCGAATTGGCCAAGGCCAAGCACCTATGGCATTCCTAAATGCATGTCTTGTCGTGTTGATATATGTCCTGAAAATACTTGGTCTTGTATAACCATATTTATCTATATACGATGAATAATCATGTGAAGAACCAAAATGTACAAAAGAAACATAAACAGCCTGAGCATGAAAGTTGTCAATAAGTGTAGCTGTTATAAAAAGTTAAAAGGGAAAAATCAAGACACTGCATTTAAGAACTTTATATCAGCACATAACTTCAACATGGGCATCAAAGAAAGATGTAAACCTGAGACTCCTTCCTTGAAATTTTGTCTATTTGACGTGCAAGAGATAACCGTTTCATCACTTCGGACATGTATGAGTTCTCTACAGGAAAACGTTGAAAACTTTCCTGCATATATGGAGAAAAAACAATTGCAGACATGTATTAAGATGAAGTACTTGATGCTCTTCAAAACACAACAGAAACTGATATTAAAATCCTCCTATCATCTTTACACATATTACGAACTTTCTTTCTCCAAATAATTCAAATAACATGTGTACAAAATAAGCACAACCAAGATGCAAGGGTATCAAGAAAAAATCAAAAGCTACATGCATAAAGATTACGACACAGAATAATCTCCCCCATCAATTACCAAAATTCTCACTAGCATCATGAACCTTTTTTTCTTAAAATTTAGTAAATTATCTTCGACTCCATATTTCCTGATTTCACAATAAGAATGTGATGGAGCCAAGTCCCAACTTTCTTAGCTGCCCATTAAAGGGGGTAACTTGTGGGGAAAACTATATAAAATTAAGTCAATGAGACAATTTAAGTTAATGGGGACAGCAAAAATTGCCCTCAATACATTTTTAAACGTTGCATCATTAAAAAGTTGCCTATAGACCATGTAAAATAAATAAACAAAAAATCTTTATTGAAACAGTAGCCAAGTGTTTCTTCACAACAACTTCAAGGATGCCCGTCCATTCTTTATGGTAATAATAATGTGGAAATAAACTAGCTCTGTTTCAATCATTGGCCAGAACTACTTTGAGTAGAACTTCTAACCAATATGGCATGACTGCGGAATTGTTCGAAAAAAATTTATGCAATTCATTGAACAATCCGAAGACTCTCGGCCTATAAAATCAACTTGATGTAGTAAGTGCCACCATTGGTACATCCATTTTAAGAACTGTTATTTAAGAGATTACCGTGAAAACAGTCGATTGCATGGTGCTCAGAGTTATGTAGGAAAATATATACATTCAGACATGGATTCAAGTTCCTGAAATCAATATGAATACCTTAGAAAATGACTTGCACAAAGAGGCAAACTTTGACGTATCATTAGAAGAGATTAGTGCTATGCTGCAGCCATCTGTAGATGCTCTAGCAGTTCTACCACTTCTATGTACATAAACCTAATGCACAGAAATAAATCAAATCAGAACAAAAATGTAAGAAAAGAAAAGCAAAAAAAAATATTTAAAAATAGTATTCAAATATAGATACCTCTGCTGCATGTGGAAGCTGATAGTGAACGACAGTTCGAACATTAGGAATATCCAGGCCTCTCGCAGCTACATCAGTGGCAACAAGTATACCATGTTCATTTCCACGAAAACGATCCATGGCCTGCAGTGACCAAGAGGGAAAATGAACTGGGATAATTAAGAAGAGACAATTAATACACACCTTCAATCATACTGATGACATCACAAAGAAAAACTTGTTACAGTAAGAACTTGATATTTCTTACAGTTACAAGTGAGCATCCTCTTCTCCTCTCTTCAGTCCAAATCATCTTTTTGGAGGAATCTTTTTTTTTTTTTGCAGTTCTTTAGTCACCTTTTATTTAGCATTATCTCACATGTATATAACTTAAATAGCTTATGAGTTGGTTGGCTGAAATGATCACAAGGGAAAATCAATATCCATGTGATAGGACTGATCCATGTCCAACATATTTTTTGTTGATGTAACAAGTTGTCTCAAACCATTCTAATTACATAACATTTTTCTGCTATCAATCTAAAGACTGCAGGGCAGAAAGTGAAGTTTGTGGGCAATCAAAATATTATGTAGTGCAACATCAAAATACATAAAACACATCAACCTTGTAATTCAAGCGCAAGGCATACACACAAATAGTAAATACTTAGATAGACAATAAATATGGCAAAGCAAACCTTCAGGCGAGCTCTTTGCTGCATCTGAGCATGAAGTGTACCAACATTTACACCAAGAATGCGCAATAGAGAAGATATGTGGCGTAAAGCTGCAATTGATGTACAGAAAACAATGGTGCGACCTTGTCCATGAACACTAAGAATGTAGTACAAGTATGCATCTTTGTCTTCCTCCCTGCAACTGCAATTAGCCAATGATTAAGTTTTATTTCAACGAATTTAAAACGAGACCTTAAAATGAGAAACACGTCAGAAACATTTGAATTATTAAACAATTCACCAAGAACACCCACAAAGGGTACTAATAAGTTCACTGCCATTGTCGTGCTATTAGCAAATTTGCCATTTTAGGGGATCTAAGGTTCGGGATATAGTGAACTAGTACTGAATTTGGAATGTGTGCAAGATAGTGAATCAATGTTAAATTTCATACTCGATAAATGATTCCTCAAGCTTCTCTGCTAAGATTGATTCATTTGTCAGATCAAAAATGGCAGCATTAGCCCTCATTCCAGCTTTCTCAGAGAGCTTTTCAATAGAATTCAATCCATCACTGGTTGATTGCTTTGTTTTTGATGCACCACGCTTCAGCTTCTTACGAAAATCAGGAGATAGAGCTATAGTTGCAGAGAACACAAATGTTTGTCTCTTCTTTCTTTGTACATTTGAAACTGTCACACAGTTTTGTGCATTCTGAGAATCTCCATCAGAGGAACCAGTGGCCATGGGAAGCATGTCAATAATTGACTGCAACTCATGAAAATGTCCATTTTCTACCATTCGATCAGCCTCATCCAGTACAAAAAAGGACAGTGAATGCAACTGCAAAGGTAAAAAAAAAATGTAACTCAGACAAATTTTTATCCAAGATGTGTGAGAAAGAACAAACCATAAGATGCAGATAAATCTAAACCTAGAAGAGTTTCTAGATGAAAAGAATGTCATCTAAATTAATTAAGAAATCATGATTTGTCTGCTAAACATTGTTTGCAGTAGATCATATTCATTTGGATTACTCAGAACTGCTGTGGAAAAAGTAAGTAAGGAGAGGCACAGCATCCATTCATCCCAAGTACTAAAGGAAAGATCAAAAAGTAGAGACAATGAAGCAAGAATCTAATGGAAAGATCACATATTTACATGAACTTTATGGATATATTGAATAGGTTTGTGTAAGTACTGACCTCACTAAGATGCTTTTCTCCTCCTGACATAAGTTCCCACAACCTCCCTGGAGTTCCAACAACAATTTCGGGCCTTCCTCTTAAAAGTCTTTCTTGCTTTTCCGATGACATCCCACCAACAATTGGAACCACTCTGAAATTGGTACCTTTGGCTACTTCCTTGAGATGATCAGTTACCTGGAGGCATATTGAAGACAAAATGGTACACCGTTACAATAATAAGGGAGAAAGGTCATGTAATGTTAAACAATTATAAATCTGATCGATGTACGGCAATCTATCAAGTATTTCTGTCAACCTACATGCATTTCAGCTAGATGACAAGAGCAATTAAAGTTACTACAGAGTTTTTCCTTTACATATCTTTTAAATTATCAGATATACCACTTATCCAACAGCTTGCCACTACAATTTACAACTGACAATGGCAGATTATTGGTGAACCATATCAAAATGCTCCCCAAGTCCCAGCAGCATAAAAGCGAACTGTCTTCAATGTCATACCAAGTAATCAAACAGACAGATCACTATCAGTAAAGTTAAGCAACTGATAAAGCATTTATGAGTACCTGAAGTGCAAGTTCCCTTGTAGGAGTAATAATAAGAGCCCGTAAGACACCTTTAGGAGCATACTTTTCAGCTTCCTCTTCTTTTACTTCGACCATCCTTTCAGCCTTATCTTGCTCCTCAAGGAAACGTTGCAAAATGGGCAAACCAAAAGCAAGTGTTTTCCCAGACCCTGTCTCTGCAGCACCAATAACATCCTATCACATAAAACATTATCAACCATTGTCAAATTCAATGCGGTCATAACTCATGCAACTGAGAAACTTAACTTACCTTTCCTTGGTGCGCACCAGCAGGAATGCAAGCTTTTTGTATTGGTGATGGTTCCTTAAATCCAAGCCTAAATATTGACTTCATGAGCAGAGGATGAAGTCTCAATTCATTCCATGCATAGTATTCAGTTTCATCAACAGACTCTTCTTCAACATGATCCGTGCCATCATCAGCTACCCACAATAATGTCAAATCAAATTACCGTATCTTAAACTCATACAATAGTTGCAACATAATCTACCCAGCATTTCTTTTGCAGTTCAAGAAGACATATGACGGATACATGTCAAACAAGTTAAACGGTAAGGCATCAATAAATACATAAGCATGCCAGCCATTTTAAACATAAACAGTAACAAAGAAATATTCATATCAAGACAAAGAAAAATGGATAACATACAATTATTATCACATTTCATAATCACTCATAAATATCTAACTAAGCTGTGAGGTTAAAACCTGATTCCAACCACCAATTACCTTAAAATGTGTGGTTATCACAGATAATTGCAACCAAAATAATACTCAGGAATTTATTAATATGTTGAAAGATGAAAAATAAATATAAACATAATTCTAAGTACTACTACTATCACGTAAAGATACAGCTGTCAGTGTTGTAAGATAGGCTAAGTAGTAAACACTACACAGAAAATGCATTCTTGAATTTCCAAAGATACAAAGCACTGAAATACTAACCAGTCAGTTGCTGTTTGTCGACGGGGGCTTTTTTCTTCTTCTTCTTCTTTTTCTTCGTATTCTCACTCTTAGGGGCATTTCCCTCCCCGTCGTCCATTTTCTCTTCAATTCCAGCTGCTTCTGTTGTGTCACCAGAACCACCCTCCACATTGCCAGGCTCAATTTTCTTTGATTTCGATCCTTCCTTTGATTTCCCCTTCTTACTTCCTTCTTCGGGCATGGGAATATCCAAGCAATACTCAGCCTCGTCAATCTCTTCTAGAGAAAGAAAACCTGAATCCCGTCCAAACAGCTCAAAATCAAAATACATGCACAAACCATAAACCCAAAACCACACTCCCACAAGAAAGTGTTGTTATTTACATACAATTTCACATTGAAACCAATTCACTTAGTTGAGATATATCATAGTTAGTTCAACTCTTACAAACCAGATAGCATTACCAAAAGCACGCAACTTAGTAGTTTTCTTAGGTTTGCAATTAGATAACCAAATAGTGAAAAAGAGTTCAGTCAGCTGGCCTTTCTGAGGAATCAACAAGAGTTATAAATTGGAGAGAGAGAGAGAGAGAGAAACCTCCGTCTAGTTGGTTAGAACCAACGAGCATTGCAAAGGGGTCGTCGCCAGATACAGAAGAGCTCCAAGGGAGCGAGTCGAGTCGCTCTGCTTCCGGGTTGGATTGGATGCGTTTTCTCCTGGCCTTTCTCTTCGACTCTTTCGACATCGTCGACGGCGAGGATGCTTCGGCAGCGGACATTGCTGTTGGAAAAATGTGGTTAAAATGAGATTTTTGTATTAAAATAATTGATTTCCTATTTTTAGTTTTGACCAAGTAGTTGGTTGGGAGGTTTTTATGGGATCAGTTTAGAAATCTTACATGGGTTTTGATTCTAAGGCAAGGAACGTCACAGTACCCTAGTTTGAGCTCGAAATTCCTTTTCGCTGCTGGTGTTGCTGCTGGAGGTTGAAGAAAGTAAACGAAAAAAAGAAAAGGGAAACGATGGTTTGAACCCTACCGTTTGTTTTGTATTTTTTTATTTCTGGGCCGCAGGTGCTATACAAGACCAAAAGGGGAAAAACAATTGAGCCCAAAATGAACACAGCCCAATACCAAAAAAAAAGGAAAAAAGGACACGCAGGTCCAGACCGGGTCAGCGCGCGGGCCAGGAGCGGACCCGGATTCGGGTCTCGGATAAGGGCGCTGGACCGGGACAGGTGCTGGGCGGTGGATTTCGGGTCAGGTGCGGGTCAACCGACCCAATTGAAGAGAAAGGAATTTTATTTTAAAGAAATAATTGTTTGTTTCCAGAATAATTTCTGAGGAAATCATACTCTTGAAACAATTTTGAATTCGTATGGAATTCAAGGAAAAAATTTGGAATTGAAATTCCTACACGGTTTTCTTAATTTTTCAAGAAAAACACAAATTGAAAATAGTTTTCCTAAACGGTTTTCTATTTTGAAAAGATGTATTTTTCCCCAACGGATCGAGGACAAATAAAAGAAAAAGAAAATGTAAATT
>JAYMSV010002388.1:0-11167 GCA_036897745.1 Erodium moschatum
CCCTGCCGTGCCGGTTAGCCCCTACAAGCCTCACCATATATGCATGTAACCCGCAAGTCGGTATAACCCATTGCCGATACTTCTGTATCGATAAAGTGGTCACCCCATTCGCAAATACCCATATCAACCCCATGTACCCAGAACAAAGCTAGGCCGCGCCCCGAAGTAGAATCCGACACAGAGAAGTAACCCTGAAAGCCCATCGAACGTGCTAGCAATCTGACATCCTGGTCTGACACGATGGTCTCCGATAGGAAAACAAGGTGCTGATGATGAGTAAGAAGTAATTGACGCAATTGTTGCTTGTGAGGATCTGTGCCCAATCCCTGGCAGTTCAAGGCTATAATTCGAAAATCTGATGCGCCCGAGCCTGGATCAGCCCTCCGTCGGCATTGAGTAGTAGCCGAATTTGACGTCGGGGCCAAGTCCGGTGGAAACATCGGTGGCGAAGTGGGGGCAGAGAGAACAATCAGAGAAGAAAACAAAGGGGACGAGCAAGGTCGCGTGGGCGAACTGGCCGCATGTCGAACTAGAGCCCACTACAGATGAGCCGGAGTTCGGGACCATGGTCTAGGATCCGCAGAGGAGTGAAGAGGAGGAGAGGCCCGCCGAGACGGAAGAGTTGAGCCGGATCTATGCCGGGAGCGACGACAACGCTACCCCTGTGCTGAGGGTATCAAAACCCTAGCAGAGAGGTTTTTCCTATTGTAATAATTCTCTAACTTACTCCAAGTAAGGGTTAATTGCCCCCGCTAATAAACAAGCACTTGTTATATAATTGATTCCTTCTCCCGCTCCCTTGTTCCCAAACTTTTCAAACCTAATCTCTGTGGAAGCTAGGGTTTGAAATCTATGGCGAGATACAGAAGCCGCAGCCGTCGCTACAGCCCTCGTCGCGGTAGCCCTCCTCCACCCCACCTTGGCCGCAAGCGTTATGACGACAACAGGCATCGCGACTCTCGCTCCCGCCGTGACCGCCGCTCTCCTGCCCCTACCGGCCTCCTCGTCCGCAATCTTCCTCTCGATTGCAGGTCTGCAATTCCATTTCTTCTTCTTCTTCTCCTTCTCCTCTCTTCGTCTTGTTTTTCCTTCCTTCCCCTGCCTTGCATTTTCCGTTCTATCAATTTCACAATCTTTGAATTTGAATTGCCGAGGAAGAGCATTGAGTAACTTAGATTCCCAATGTGAGCACGATAAGAGTTTTATGGATTTGAACTCAGATAACCAGATTTTGCTGAGGATGTTCCTTGTGCAATAGTGATTTTACTTGTTTTCCTGGCTCTCTCTCCAGGTCTGTAATAATGACTTGAACTTTAAACTGAGCTTTTGTGGTTCCCATTCTTCTGCATTCAGGGCGGACGAGATCAGGATGCCTTTTGAGCGATTTGGTGCTGTCAAGGATGTGTATCTACCCAAGGATTATCACACTGGGTATCTCTCTGACTCTATTCCGTTTCACTGTGAGAGTTTTTGATTTGTCTAGGGTTCAATATATACCATAGTTATTGATTCCTCCATAGCTATAAAACTTTCCACACAGAGTTAATGGGTTTATTGATTGACACGATACATAAGTAATGGATTTGCACCAGTTTTATAGCACTCAAAGCTATATTGTTCTTTGGCAGTAGTGGTTGTTATAGCCTAATTGTTAGCAAAGAGGTGGTAACTGGATGGTAGGTAAAGAGTGTTTTTGTTTGAACTGTTCTGGTTTGTTAATTAGGTAGTTGGCTTCAATTTCGTGTGTATCCCACTCTGGATTTTTCATATCTGACCTATCCAGGAAAAGGAGATAATTGATGATGGCAATATTATGCTCCATTCCTTTGTTTGGGGACGTGAAGATATGAAATCTATCCAGTTTCGATTAATTTGCATTATTATGGATGCAGGAAACTTAAAGAGGTTCAGAAAATTGGAAATGTCAATATTTAGGGTTTGATCACTCATAAGTTTACAAGCATAAGTTTTACAACACACACATAATTCAAGTGTTTTCCGAAACCCTGCTAGTTCTTACAAAATTAATAATCTGTTAGTATTTTGTGTATTTTGACTTAAGCTAGTCAACATTTCTGTCACTCACACCAAATTGTTTGAATTCCAATTAGCAATTTTTAAGTAAGTGTTCGTGCATCCCTATCTATTTCTCTGGTTCAAGTAGATTTCCTGGAATCCGTGAAGTCTAAGTGTGAGTTTCCAACATGTGGTTGATCTGCACCACCTCAAGAAATCTGTGGTTTCCCATATTTACCATTGGATGATGCCTTTTTTTGAAAACAAGTTGTTTCATTCTTATCTCAAAGTTTTGTGCTTATCTGCTGGTAGAAGTTTTGTTCTTATCCCATATGACTGGTTCTCTTACCGAGAACACCATTCATGTATAGGAGTACTGGGTAATGCTTGGGTTGTATTGAGTAGTAGATATGGGCTGCCACGCTTTCATGGAGCTCTTGAAAAGTGCTAATTGGAATTGAATTGCTTCGAGCTTGTTTCTCTGGACAGTTTGATTTCGAAACAAAATGATAATTCAAGTTGCCAATTCATTTGCTACCTGCTTTCACTGATTGGGCGAACTTAAGTAATCTTAACTTATATGACATTTATGTCTACTGGGCATGTGTACCAGAAAAGCTAGGTTTGTTTGTGGCAGATCTCTTTAGGTTGTAAACTTTGTCAAAATTTAGCTAGCCAATGCTAGAACTGGAAGCTCATGAGAACTTGTTTTGTTGGTTGGTGTGTAGCTCAATGTTGCTGATGACCTCTCTATCATTTAAGGTTGATTTGATTAAGGCTTGAGTTTGCTAGGATTGGATGACTAAACAGATAAATAAAAGACTAAAATACCTTTTCAATCCTATTATGAATGATGGTAGCCTGGGCCATCACTATTTGTGTTGACCAGTGTTATCATCAGTTTTTTTTTCTTCTGTATCGTGCTTCGATAACCTGTTCTATAGTGTAGGTCTGTGTGAGTGCTCTATAAGAAAATAACATCCAAAATAGGTTGCTTTTTGCTTAATATTGCCCTGGGGGGTAGAGATTATGTATTATTTTTTTGTGAACTTTGTCCCTATCATTGGCTGACTTTGTTGTCTGCATGCGCTGATTGCATCAAACCAGATCGTAAAGTAAAAAGTTATTAGCTATACAGACATTTAATTTTATCTCCACATGAGGTGACTTATTTTTTTAGATATCTTGATACTGCAAATCTTTTCTGAACAAGCTCTGTGGCGGATGTTGAAAGCATTTACTGGCTGATTTACTAGTATCCTTTTTGTGACTTAAAACATGTAATTTGATGACATTACATTTTCTGATTTTGATCCATAGGGAACCACGTGGTTTTGGGTTTGTGAAGTTCCGTTATGGTGAAGATGCAGCTGAAGCGAAACAACAATTGAACCATACAGTTATTGGTGGACGTGAGATAAGGATTGTTTTTGCTGAAGAAAATAGGAAAACTCCTCAAGAAATGCGCACTACCTCCCGTCCAAGGTGTGTGGCTTTTAGTATCCCATGAACTATAGTTTGCTATCAGAAGAGTTTATTGACTTCTTTCCTTTCATCTAAAGTGGCCGATCTAGAGGAAGTTCTAGAAGGAGAAGTCCATCAAGGTCCCCAAGACGCCGGCATCATTGTTAGTCTAATCTCTATTTCTTTACATTTCCATATGATGGTATTATGTTTTCCTTAGTATGCATTTATAGGTGTTTATGATGATAAAGTTAGCTATAATGAAAATAAAATATCTGCTAAATCCTACTTATTTGACACAGCTTACTCACATTCACCTTCACCAACCAGGAAAGTCTCAAGGTTTGGATTTTATATGCTTTTAGGTTACTATTTTATTTACAGATCGAGAAAACCAAATAAGTGAACTGTTGGTTTTGCAATCTCAAAATTAAATAAACATCTTTTACATTGATGATCTCAAGTGCTGTGGTTGGTTGTTGTTCAGATGTTCTTGTCTTTAAGAATGTAGCGCGTGTTCAACGATTTCGAATGATATGTGCTGTTGGCATTTCTTATGCAGATTTTAAAGTGAAATGGGAGACTTTAAAGGCTTCTGGATTAGTAAAAATTAACAAGTAGAGACCATAAAGTGATGGACAACATGCATACATTTCTTTCAAAGCCTGTCCATAAGTACTGTCCATAGTTTCACCGCCCCCTTGCTTTGACTTTTTGTTCTAAGGTTTCAATCGAGTTACTAAACTTGATGTGGGAGGTGATTAAAATCAGAGTGGTACATCATTATTTTCTTTTCTTATACTTAGTTTCTTAAGTAGAAAAATTCTCAGTTTGATATGTTGTTTTGTATATACCATCCAGTTAAAAAGAATATAGAGCTTGTAGTTGGCCACAGAAAGAATTACTCCTCAAAGAAGGGAAGCTATTTGAAGTTTGTACTGTACACATGGTGACATTGGTCAACGAAAAAGGTATTTTGAGGTTTTAGGAAGTTGGGGGCAAAAAGCAATGAAGCTATTGATGCTGATCAACCAGTACTTCATTATAGAGCCTTATTTTCAGTATTTGGATTTAAATATCATGTATTTGTCCAGAAACATGAAAAAGGTGCAGGTAAAGGTCGTGTTTGATCATTGAATTTTCAATCCGGATGTTTACTGGCCTCTTTCATCCCAGAGCTCATAATGTGATTTTGATTTGAATAACTAAGAGTGCTTAAATTTGCTTCTATATGTGGGATTCAAGGCTACGGATTTTGGGAAAGGCATCTCTTTCAGTGAGAATCATGATAGCTTTGAAATCCTGTTGTCTATAATGTTATAACATGCTTTAGTAATTCCTCTTTTTAAATATAGTGTTCTTTTGGCTTTGTTTTTTCCCACTGAAATAGGGATAGAGGAGTAAGAGATCATCATCGCTCTCCAGTGCGTGCTAGATCGGCCTCTCGGTCTCCTTCACCACATGATGAGAAGAACTACAGGCCGAAACCGAGGTCCCAAAGTCCAAGGGATAGTGGCAGAAGTCCTCGTGGCGATAAAAGCTATATTCCGAGCAGGTCTCAGAGTCCAAGGATTGATAATCACAGTCCTCCGAGGCCTCAATCATGAACTTACAGGTTTGTGTCTAGAAATTTTCATACTTGGAACATAATTACTATATCCAAACATAGCCAGAATTCATCTCAGATATCTTGGTACACTACTAAGAGCTCTGTGGATTTAATCAAGTCCTCTCATGAAAGTCTTTATGCAACATTTTCTAATAACCATAGTGTTTGAAACATATTTTAGCTAAGGGATTGAATGTAGCCGACCCAACATTTCTTTGGGAAAAGGCTGGATGGGGTTTTTGTTTTGTATACATGTGTTGGGATTTTTTATTTTTATTTTACTGTAAATTCATTAACATTTGGTGCTTGAGTGATAAATTTTATTGCTTTGTGGCATTGAGTTTTAGAAAGTTTATCTTTGATCAGTGAATTACCTAGAGTTTGTGAATCCAGATTCACTGTCCTAACAACATATGTACTCCTATTTATAATTTTGCTGATTTTTAAAGAATACTCTTTTATCTTATTAAAATGTTTACTTGCTCTCACTTTTTATTTTTCACTTGTTTGCCGTACCAAATCTCTCAAGTTATTGCTTTTTGCACCGAGCTTACCATCAATAAGAAATTACCCTAAGAACAGCAAAAACACCACTGGTACCAAATTGGGTTCTTTTGCAACAATCCTTAGCAAATCCCCTTGAACCTCTCAGTTTCTCCAATGTCTTATTGATCTTAATCAGTGTTTTACTGAACCCCAAAACAGTGCAGTATGAGTGCTCTTGCTTCATAAATTAAGGGAACAATCTTCAAAGCCCTTGAAATTCCCTTCTTCTAACAGCAGTTAAACTCCCAACTGTTCCCCCCTCCAAAGGAGGATGGTTATTTTAATTAAACGGTCTCTCTAGTACAAGATGGCCCATCCATGCTGCATTGCTTTTGTACTTTTACTAAAAAAGAAACTCCCATGGTTTGATTGCTTGTGGGGCTTCATGACATGGAAGGTGGTGTTGCTGAAAAAAAACAGTAGCTAGTCTTATTAGTTGCATTGAATTGCTAGTAGTAGTAGCAGCTAAGTTTATGATATCTTTATGTGCAGTCCATGATGATGGCTGTTGGAGTTATGTTGGAAAAGGTAGCAGAAGGAAGTTTTAGTACTGTGGTGAATTTGACTGTGGCTTGCTTCTGTTGGGAACTATAGTGCAAGTGTTGCTGTGGATGCCTACATTTTGGGTATGGTACCGTGGAGTTATGAATATTTTGGTGGATCTGAATGTGATGCATGTTTGTACTGCGCCATTTTGTGTTTAATGTAGCTTTATCTTAAGTCTGTTCAAGGTTTTGTTTCTATAAATGTTCTGAATATTGCCATATTGTCTGGTGTTCACTGAAGTGTGTTAAGGAAATGTATCAGATCTAATAACGAGGTTGCGCAATGGGTCAGGTCTGACATTTCCCTACCTTAGTGGATGCAACCACTTGAGGTATTTTATTTGATTAAGATTGTCACAAGGGTAGATAAACAAGATGCATATGCATATCGTTACGTACAAATGAATGCTCATTGGTAAATACAAAAACAATTGGGAGATACATTTGCTTTTATGAATGCTCATTTGTGAATACAAAAACAATTGGGAGATGCATTTGCTTCTTGTAGGAGTGCAATGCTTTTTATGGATTCAGCTTCACTTGGCCTGAGGTTGACGATGCTAAAACAGTAGTACAAGCTCAGAATATTGTCAATCAATCCTTCTTTCCTATTCTATACCATTGTTAACCTAATAGCACTACGTGAACATTATTATCATTATTAACTGAAGGTATTGAATAAGTATGGAGGGGTAGAATGTGAACATTACTATCATTATTAACTGAAGGTATTGAATAAGTATGGAGGGGTAGAATGATATCTTATTAAATAAAAGAATTTACAAGCCTGCTATGAACTCATGGAATTACTATTATTAACTTGTACCTTTAACGAACTGATTGTTGACTTATTAATCGATCAGATCAGGCCTATAGTCTTAAAGTAAGTACACAAACTAACATTTTTCGTTAGAGATGATAATTAGTGTTGGGACAAACTCTAAAAACTAACTGCAATATGACTATTGAACTCAAAAACCTTGGGGAAGCCTGAGTTTATAAGCAACACTACCCTTCTTCTCAATAATTTGAAATGGGCCATAGTATCTTGCAGCCAACTTGAGGTTCTTCCAGAGATTGAGAAAGTTCTGCCTGTAGGGCTGTAGTTTCAAGTAGACCCAATCACCAACAATGAAATGCCTCTCAGTTCTTTTCTTGTCAGCCTGATGCTTCATTCTGTCTTGAGCCAACCTGAGATTTGTCTGCAACAATTTAGATTGTTCTTGCTTGGAGAGGAGTAATGATTCTACAACAAGAACCTTGGACGGTTCACCTGAGAGGCCAAGTAAGGAAGAAGAGTAGCCATACAAAGTCTGAAAGGGAGACATTTGTAAGGAGCTATGGAATGAAGTGTTACACCAAAACTGAACAAGAGAAAGCTATTGGAACCACTTTTTTGGGGCTTGGTGAGTCATGGCTCTTAAGTAGTTCTCCAAGAATTGGTTTACTCTTTCTGTTTGTCCATCTGGTTGTGGATGATAAGATGTGGACATTCTTAGTTCAATTCCCACCCTCTGAAAAAGAGCAGACTAGAAATTGCTCAAGAACAACCTGTCTCTGTTAGAGACAATAGATTTAGGCATGCCATGAAGTTTGAAGATAATATTGAAGAAGATAGAAGCCAATTGAGGTGCAGTATAAGGATGATGCGAGGCAATGAAATGTGCATATTTAGAATATATGTCGACAATAACCCAGATAGAGTCATGGCCCTCAGAATTTGGCAAGCCCTCAATAAAATCCATAGAAATGTGAAGCAATGGGGAAGAAGGAATAGGGAGTGGCTGTAGGAGGCCAGGGTATGGAACATGCTCCACCTTATATCTCCGGCAAGTGTTACATTCTCTGATGAATTTTGATTCTCTTGGTAGTTGCAGTGCCCTCAGGGTGTGGCCAAGTAAAATGAGTTTTGATTCTCTTGGTAGTTGCAGTAATACCTGAGTGTCCCCCAAGCCCAGAATTGTGGAGGAACTGCATAACTTTGCCTCTCACCCCTTTGCCAGATCCAAGAAATATCCTCCCATCAATAAATAGCATTCCATTCTTAACCTCATGATTTGGAAGAGAATCAGGAGACAATGAGAGTTGGAGAAATAGGCATTCAACCTCCTTGTCATCCTCATAACTTTGAAGCACCTCATTAACCCAAGCAGGGAGCAATAGTGTAATTTGACTCTGCTCTTCTTGGGGAATTCTAGAGAGAGCATCAACAACAAGATTCTTTGTACCTTTCCTGTATTCAATAGTGTATTCCAATCCTAGCAATTTAACAAGCCACTTGTGCTGATAAAAGGTGGCGAGCCTCTATTCCAGGAGGTACTTAAGGCTATGGTGATCAATCCTAATCACAAAGGGGTGGTTAGAAAGGTAATGTCTCCATTTCTGGATAACTGAGATTATAGCTAATAGCTCTTTTTCATATATGGAGAGAGCTTTGGTTCGAGGCCCCAATGCCTTCCTCATGTAAGCAATGGGATGGCCCTGCAGCATCAAGAAACTCCTATACCCAAATTAGAAGCATCAACTTTAATAAAAAAGGAAAGATAAAATTCTGGCAGCTTCAGGACAAGTGTGGATGACATAGCTAGCTTCAGATTGTCAAAACTTGTTTGTGTAGTAGGGGACCAGAGCAAGGAGTTCTTCTTGAGGAGGTTGGATAGAGGTCTTGCTAGTTCACCATAACCTTTCACAAATTTTCTGTAGTATCCAGTAAGGCCTAAAAGTCCCCTTAAAGCTTTGAGGTTTTTGGGTACATGCCAATGTATCATTGCTTTGATCTTCTCAGGGTTAGTGCAAACCCCTTCTATAGTAATAATGTGACCCAGATACTCCATCTCTGGTTGGCCAAATGAGCATTTGGTCTTTTTAACATAGAGCTGCTCCTCTCTCAGTTTCTGCAGAATGATCCTTAAGTGAACCATATGATCATACCAAGTCTTGCCATAAATAAGGATATCATAAGAAAAAACCAAGCAGAATTTCCTCATATAAGATTTAAGAACTGAATTCATCAATGTCTAAAAGCTGGCAGGTGCATTGGTCAAGCCAAATGTCATGACCTTGAACTCAAAATGCCCTATATGAGTTTTGTATGTTGTCTTGAATTCCTCCCCTTCATGCAGCCTGATCTAATGATAACCAACCCTTAGATCTATCTTGGAAAAAAATCTGCTGCCATGTAACTCATCTAAGAGTTCATCAATTGTTGGAATAGGAAATCTATCCTTGACTGTCTGATCATTCAATTGTCTATAGTCCACAAATAAACTCCAGGAGCCATCTTTCTTTTTGACCAGAAGAATTGGGAAGGCGTATCGGCTGTGGCTCTCCTAAATTACCCTAGAATCAAGCATCTCCTGAACCATTTCCTCTACTGTATTCTTCTGCTGATAGCTGAGCTTGTAAGGTCTCAGGGAGAGTGGTTTAGCTCCAATAAGCAATGGAATAGTATGATCATGAGTTTTTCTTGGGGGCAATGTTGTAGGAACAAAGAAAACATCCTTGAATTCCAAGAGTAGTATTTCAATATCAGGGTGGGTGCTGACAAGATCTAAGGGCGGTGGACGGGAAAAAATTTGACCCAAATAGCGGTTCTCTCCCAGCTTAAGTTCACTCAAGACCTCATTAACCTCTATCATTTTCAAATGTGCAGGGGAAGAGCTTCCTTGCAATTCGAGCCAAGAATTCTTATACTTAACAGTAATTGATCTGTTCTCATAATCAAATAGAATATGATTCACATAATAAAGCCATTAAACACCCAAAATGACATCATAGGACCCTAATGGCATAACAAGGAATGACCAATTAAAGCAATCACCATGGTTGTACCAAGTCAAAGAACAACTAGTAGTGCAAATATATTTCTTCCCATTTCCCATGGAAATGAAAACAGGAGGAATAGGGATCAGAGGAATACCTAATTGTTTTGCTGAGAGTGTTTCCAGAAAGGATTTAGAAGCCCTAGAATGAATAAGTATAGATATACATTTGTGGGCACATGTACCATAAATTCTGATGGATGAATGTTGACCTTCAGAACCCTGGCTGCAAAGGACCTCCACCTGAAATCGACATGACTCAGTTGCATCAAGCTCATACTCAACCAGTCCTTCAATAATAGGAGGTAGAGGTTCCTCAGGTGGGCTAGATGGACCAGCAACATCACTATCATCCCTCTCCAAATAAAAGAGCCTCTATTTGTTGGGACATACATGGTCTTTGCTGTATTTCTGGGGAAAAGTTTCACACAGACCTCTTCTTGGTTTTTCCTCAATGGACAGTGGGGTAATCTTGGTATATGGGGGTTGTTGGTGTTGTGGGGGCATATGGGGATGGTGTAGGTGAAGCTTGTGGGGTGGTTGGGTAGGTGATTCTGGGTTGTAGATTCACAGGTCGAGGTTTGTTGTAAGATGGAAGTGCAGACCTGTAAGAGGAAATGAGCTGATAAGGCTTGAGCCTAGCCTCCTCAGTACGAGCAATATACATCGCGTGGGACAAGGATCTTGGCTCCAAAAGCTGCACATCAGCCCTCAATGTGGGAATCAATCCTCCTATGAAGTGAGAAATGAAATACTCATCATTGAAATAAGGATGTTTAGTCTTAACCAATACTTTTAGCTCAGTAAACTTGTGCTCATATTCTTGCACAGACCTTGATTGTGTGAGATGCTGAAATTCAATTTGGACATCCTCATGGCCATGAGCTTTGAATTTCCAGGTGATGTCATGGCAACATTGCTCCCACCAAATGATTCTCTGGCCCATGGAATATTCAGTGAACCAAATCCAGCTGGTCCAGAAAAATGAATCAAAGCTAATCGCACCTTATGATCCTCAGGAACATCACAATATGAAAAATATAGTGTGGCTTTGCGACTCCATCCTCTTACATCCAAGCCATCAAATGCAGGAAAGGTGATATTTGGGGTTTTGTAGTGAGTGTGGGGTGGATGGTGATTGTGAGGCATGGGAGAAGTAGGTCAGG